>BDJD01002534.1:73763-90953 GCA_002564525.1 Rosa multiflora
AAGTAGTTAGGGCATGTTGAAGCCCCAATCATGATTGTATGCCATGCTATGACATTTAATTAGTTTTTGTTTATTCAATGGATGAGAACCTAATTACCATTTTTACATTGATGATTTCTTTATGTGCTTTCTTTGGTGGCCAACTTAGATTGCATGTTTAGGATTCTATTACTATGAATGATCATTGCCTGTTCCTTTTAAGAAGGTTCCGTTGAAAGTTCTAGAGTAGTAAATGGTCTATAAGGCGAGTGATTAGGTTCCTAGATTAATTGAGACGCGTCGTACTCATGATGTCTTGTGATGTCTCGTTTTTCTTAATCTTAATGATTTCTATGTGTTAAATCTAGAGTTGCATCAACCTAGGTTGCATTTTAGGAAATAGGTTAGGTGTAGAGCGTCTCTCACCTAGCATACAAGTAAGGAAAAACAATAGGTTAATTTAGGCGTTGGGTTAACTTGAGCGTCTTCATCCATAGATAAATAAGACTATGTTAAACATGGTTTGCATACTTGATTGGTTGGTGGTGGATACATTTCATTATTTGTATCTTAAGCTTAAGCAATTTCATTATTTGTCATTTACTTTCAATTGTCTTTACAAACTTCACAATCAACTCCTAAACTCAGAAAGTCTTACAATTAGTTCCATAAGTCCTCTGCGGGAGACCCTACTTCCTTATTCTACAATTGACATTCAAATCGGTAGTAGGAAAATTGTTGGCATAAAAATAACCGATTAATGAAATTCACCAAACCTGATCCAAAAAATCAAATTACCTACCATCCTCAAAGCAAAACCATTCAAGCATATTCTAAAGAACCGACAGAAATTAGACAAAAGAACTATAGAAGCCCAAATATGGCTTCTTCAAAACAACATATGAACATTAGTCAGAGGCTCAAAATTAAACCCCTACTGAAATGAAAACTGAAGTGGCAACCAAGATCATAATCTAGGAATTTGGCTTCCAGCAATATAAAATGCCATCGCCTCCTCACTTCGACATTACTGAATCCAATCAAATGTCTGCTGAAAATATATAGACATGAAAGAATGGCGAGCCAAATATCTAGAAACTAGTCTGATGATTAAAACCAATTTTCCCCAAAGGTTACACAACAATGAGAAGAGCTCTAATAAGAATCACTATGTTTTGTTCTGTGTGATTTTCTTTTTCCTTCATTGCTAAGTAGCAAGAAACGAAGGCAGCAAATTGGAGTAAAAGCTTACCTTATCGACCTCCACCCAAGCCAAATTCGAGCTGAGCATGGATTTAATCGTAGCTGCTACTGCTTTGGCCCCGTTCGTGGGGTTTCTGCTACTGCGTTGGCCTAGTTCTTGGGATTTCTGCTACTGCTTTGGCCTCGTTATTGGGGTTTCTGCTACTGCTTTGGCCCAGTCGTTGGGGTTTCTGCTACTGCGTTTCTGTTTTTCTGTCCTTCCGTTTAGGTTTTCAATTTTTAGGTATTTGATATATGGTCAGTGGCAATGCCGTAAATTATGATAAAACTCGAGTATTTTAGTCATTTTTCATTATAATTGGGAATCATGTTAACATCATTTGATTTTTGGGCCTGGTCTCATGTCCTTATTTATATAAATTTTTTCAAAAGTAGGTTTTTTGTGTTTACATATTTAGTCATGTGTTACTATGTAATTTTCTAAAAGAAAAAAGGAGCAGAGTTTTGGTGATTGCGGCCCGGGCTGCTAAGCTAATCCACGACTGGCTTTTATGTCCTGACTAAGAAAATACGTGGCATTTTACTTCGAGGGTTGGTATACTATTTCCAACAAAAGTGTTAAGTTTTTCATTTGGTACATGCAGACAAACAGCAGCAAAAGATCCAGCTACTAATGAAAAAAAAAAAAAAGAAAAGAGTTGGAACATCACTCACTCTTCTAAACTCTGAAGATTAACAGCAGTATTGATATCCATCCCAAGAATTCCCAACGGCTTTTTGCACCCACCTGCCCTGTACTTTGGTTCTTCCTCTAAGCTCTCTGGGAAAAACTTTAACCTTGAAGAATCCTAACTTTTTTGATTCATTTTTTCTGGTCTAATGTCCCCTGCTTTTAGTCCTCTAAACCCATTAAGGAAAGCAGGGGAGAAGAAGCGCCCCCTGCAAACGGTGAAAACGCAAAAGTTGAAGTTGGTTTTTGAGAAGAAATTCCATAAAGTTTTGAACTTGAGTGATTGCAGAAACCTGTTTTTAAAGAAAACACACCGTACGAACCTAAACTTCAAAACCTGTCTAGAGCTGTGGGCTGATTGTGCTCGACTCATACTAACGGGCCCGTAAATTCGATAATGGTCCAGCGTGGTCCCGACAAAACTCAAAAGTAAATAACTCCCGCTCTTTTCCGCGAAACTAATGTCTCTGTTTTCATTCCCCAGATCCCAACTCAATCGAAGCATATTCAACCAAACAGAAATGTATCAAACTACAACAAATCATTAAGAGCAAGTACAGAAAAGAGTATTTTTATTACAACAAAAACAATAAAACAGAAAAAACAAGAAGAAAAGAGAATTAAGAGCAAGTACTATTACTAACAAAGACAAATGAGTTTCCAAATAAGATGTATTATCCAAAGATAAGTGGCAGCTATGTATCGAAATTAAACAGGTAGGTGATTGATGGTCTGGTTCTGGTCTTGGGCTTCGTGATCTGTCCAGCAACCGATCAGCTCCTTCAATTTCTCAAAGACACGAGCAAGTGCTAGAAATGCATTGCTTTCAATCAAGCGGCCATTCAGTTCAATCAATTTCTCTTTCAATTCGCGGGAGCGATGATGAAGACCTGCAATTGCACTTCCATAGAGTGTTTTCAACAATTGGTACGAGTTAGTCACAACGCTCAGAAAACAGAGGCTCCAGATGAAGAGCACGACCCATCCAAAAGGTTGAACAAGGATGAGCAATTCTAAAACAAAGGCAAGACTCCCAAACAAGAGGCTAATCTTGTGCATGAGCTCTCCGATATCTGCATTGTTGAGGGCAACTTGGATTATCATGAAAGCAAAGCTCCCAAAGTAAATGACTGAGTCAACAATAAACAGAGTCATCAGCATACTGCCGACCTGCCGTAGTTGGTCTCAAATGGACATGCAGTTGCAAACTTGAGTGGGAGGCAAAATCCCAAGATGGTGATGAGAGAAACAACGCAACCGTGTAATGCCCCTGTAGAACTGTTGAGAAGTGAACTCTGATCCATCCTGTTGTTATAACCATGAGAAAATCAATTTAGTAAGTAGAAGGACCAAGGGTTTTAATGAGGTACAGATTATAAACATTAGGAAGACAAATGTTAAAAACAGAGGCCCCCTGTTCCAACTACATGAGACTTCGATCCCATTGTTCTTCAATATCAGTAAGAGTTTTGTGTTTTAACAATGAAAAATTATTCGTCCCTCTTATGGGCAATTATGAAGAGCATATTGCAGGTTACCAAAAGATGGGAAAAGATGCAGAGAAACAAGAATTGGGAGTGATTTGTTTGTAGCAACTCTTGGTACAATCAATCCCATTGTAGTCGAGTGCCACTAGTAGCTTTATAAGATAATTGTACTTCTAAACTAAACTATGAAAATGAAAGTATGAACCCCTCCAATGTAACCAAAGAAAAAACATTTAACGTATGAATCATTAACAGGAATACTTCAGATTCATTATTCAGAGATCAAAACCGAATCCCTATTCCATATTAGTATTGAGCAAGAATAGATGTTTCAATTATCGTAAAAAATCACAACAGAACTTGTGATCACTGCAGCTGCTCATCACTGCAGCAGTGGCTTGAGATGAAAAAGATACCATCCGAAGGAAAATCAGCATTTATATTGGCAGAAACGAATATTGCAACCACTTAATTGTGGCCAAATAAGTATCAAGAATCAGCAAGTAAATATCAGCAAGATACAGAAAAGTAAGCTGTTTTTAGCGGTAGAATAACTTAACCGTACCGCGACCCGCCACCCAATATTCGAGGCGATTCTGCCAAAAAAGAGAGAAAAAAAATTCTGGTAATTGACCACCGATGAGCTGCGTAACCCCCCTGACCTAAAGAGGATATAGAATTCTGGATATGGCAATAAAAAAAAATATATTGCAGGTCGTGGCTACTCGGATTCACTGCCTCTCGTGCTACTGCACAGAGAATCAACTATCTAATTCAAAACCCCTACATTTGAATCATAGCCCGAGTTACTACACAAATTTTTCGACAATCCAAGACATGCAGGGGCTACTAGCTGCCCTTCGACTAATTAATATAAATTCCAGAGGAAAATGCAAAATTGAATGTGACCGTGAAAACGGCCGAGTCGACTCGCTCCAATTCTTCATAAAAACAATCTCCGGCGGTATCACCCTTCTAATTCGCTAAATGATATTAACATGTGTAAAAGATTAAGACGGATTTTTTTTTTTAATATCAGCTAAGAGTTGAAGCAGGTGAGCCGGTCTTCCTGAAATGTAGCATCCCAATTTTTTATTTTTTTTTCAAAAATTAGATATATACCGTGAATTCCATATATATGACTCAGTAATGTTAACAACAAACAGTAAAGATCAAGAGCAACATAGAAAAAGCAAACTAAGGAGTTTCATATGAGCATGGAGAACCAAATTAAAAGTTTCAAACCAAAGCAAATTAAGGAGTTTAATACGTACCAACACTGGTGAAGGTGAAGAGTTAACCGCAGTGATGTCTGCAATTCGAGAGCTATCGATTTCTATTAACACTTGTGAAACCACAGCAAACTTTAGCGAAGTCCATTCAGTGATTTCAGTCATAGCTTCTCTACGATCAACCATATATGTTGGGCGAAGTGAGGAAATGTGGCTTCAATTGTTTGTCTTCTTGGCTGCTGTCAAAAAATTCTAATGCTAAAGACAAGACAAGTTTCTGTTTATATGAAGAAAACCAAAACAGACAAGAGAGAACTTTTTGTAATAATTACAAAAAGTAAAAAAAAATCAAAAATAGTTTCACTGTATTAAAGAAAACCCAAATCGACAAGAAAGAAATTTTTGATTCTTTTGACTTTTGGTATATATCAAAAATAGTTTCTCTGTATCTAAAGAAAACTCAAATAGACAAGAAAGAAATTTTTGATTCTTTTGACTTTTGGTATAGATACAGAGAAACTCACAGTGTTCGTGAAAAATTATTACAAAGAGTTATCTCTGTTTTAGGGAAATGATATTTGAGAGAAAATTGATGTGTATTCTCATTGATAATAGGGTCTCTTTATATAGAGGATTACAATGCATAGAATCTAAATTGTACAAGGAAAGATAATCTCTAGATTTTTCTAATTAAATCCTATTACAACTAGTTCAAGTAACCTAGAGTTTGGGTCAAACACAAATTAGGGTTTTACTTGAGCACTCTCCCTTGTGTTGCCCAAACGCAACGCGGTGCTTCTCTCGTTGCCTCATTAAAAACCTTGCCGAGTAACAAAAATCCTGTGGGACAAAAATAACCTCGGTCGAAGGAGAAAAAGAACACAACACACCCTTCACGTTTCGAAACCATACATGTAGACATCTCCCCCTGATGTCTGCATCTCCCCCTGATGACTACGGTCATGGGAGTTCGGATAACTTCCGCAAACGCAAACGATGCTACCAACATGTTTCTCGAAAGTGGAATTTAGGCAATAACTTAGTAAGTCTGCCACACTGTCCTCAGATTGAACCTAGTTCACTTTGATCTTGATGAGAGTTTGTTGTTGCTGATTATCCTTGGTGTTGTCGCTCTTGATGTAGTCTTGCTTCGTTTGTTCAAAACAAGCAGCATTATCCTAAATGCTCGTAGGCTCATATGTGGTGGACTTCAAACCACAATTTTTCAAACATGCGTAATTATGAATCTAATCCATATACATTCACGAACCACTTCGTGAAGAGCAATAGTCTCTGCATTGTTCAAGGATATAGCGATTAGGGTCTATCCTGTAGACCTCCAAGATATCATGGTCTTTTCCCATGGTGAACATTTAACCAGTTTGGGAATGACCTTTGTATGGGACAGAGAGATACCCAATATCAGCAAAACCTTCCAAAACACATGTCGTTTTGGGATGGGGAAGTTGGACGCATGCCAGTGTTGGCAGCGATCCTGGTGTGTGATCCGAATCCATCATCTATCTATAGGGATAGAATCAAGCCCATATCAATCGTACATCTCCAGTACCGAAAGATATATTTTTCCACCAATCTAATGGTGTCGCGTTGGCGCAAAGCTATATCTAGCTAACAAGTTCATTGCAAATGAGATGTCCGGTCTTATCCATTTAGCTAAGTACAATAATGCGCCTATTGTATTTAAGTAAGACACTCTTGCCTCTAGCACATCTTCGTCATCATCCTTTGAATGAAGAAAATCCTTTTCAGGATCAAGACTACGGACGATCATGGGGGTGCTTGAAGGTTTGACCTTGTCAAAATGCCTAAGCATCTATCAACACAATGCTCAAGTTCCAAACCGAGGCATAATCGTGTTCTCCCAAAATCCTTCATCTCAAACTCAGATTTGAAGTGTTCAGTGGTTACCCTTAACTCTTTAAGGGCTTCTAATGAAGATCATGTCCAACATGAACTGCGATGGAATCCGAAACTTGTTATGGAAATGCGTGGGCATATCCCTTCCCAATCAAGTAGTCATTTTAGCGAGCGTTTCAACCTCTTTGTAAACGCGCTCCGTGGTCTAGAGCCACTTGACTTGGGTAAATGAAGTTCACCATGAACCTTCATGTATATTCCGTATCTAGATCCCTATAGAGATACGTGGTGACCACATTTGTAAGCTGCATGTTCAATTATTCGGAAACTACCAAATTGACAGGGTAGTGGAGTGCAATGACATCCATTACGAGAGAATATATCTCATCGTAGTTGATTCCAGGGCGTTTTGTGAGAAGCCTTGCTCCATAAGGCTAGATTGTCATCTCTTTTTCTCATCACGCTTTCTAACGAAGATTCATTAGTCAATAGGTTTTATATTAGGAGGTGTTGGCATCACTAGCTCAAAAACCTTCCTCTTCGTTAGAGAATCCAACTTAACCTAGATCGCATCTTTCCATTTAGGCCAAATCTCTTCTACATTGGCATTCATTCATCAACGGAGTGTGGTTTGATATCATCGGACTCAGCAAACTCATATGCAACGAAGTGCGTGACTACATCATCAATTATGATGGAGTTTCTATCCCACGTCTCATGTACACTAGTGTAATTTTCATATAGCTCTATATTCTCATGAATAAGTTCTAACGTTGAGGCGTCCCCCAACGATAACCCTAACCTGGAAGATTATCATGAGACGGATTTTGAGTCTTGATGATCAAAGGATTGGAATGTGCTAAAGTATCTTTCGAATCCACTAGCCTCCCACGCATCCTAGCTGGGGTCATGGCCTATAACACCAGAGTTCCACTCTCTTTGGCATTGGCCCCTTGCCTATCTCCGTGTATGGTGGTGCTACGTCCTTTCGTAGGGACGTCCTTCCTTGCAGGCTTGTTTGCAACATATTTGTGTGATCTCGTCACTTTAACGGGGATCGAGATAAGTCATAGTTGTGAGCCCCGGAAAAATTTATCGAGCTTAAGTGAAATAGTTCGATAATTTACTTATCGGTTTCGATAAAAGTTAAAGTACGCGAGAATATTTTCAGAAAGTTTCGTGAAGTGAAATCCTCAATTTAGAAGTTGGATAATGAAGTACACGTCACGACGAGTTCGTGAAAATTTTCGGAGAATTTTCCGGATACCCGAGCTAATTTTTAAGTATTTTGGAAGTTTTGGGATTAAGGAAATTACTTAAAGAAATAGAAATTAGGTGGTTTGATCTGGACCATCCACCGCTTCCACCGCTTGATCCTAGCCGTCCATCCTTAAATGGGATCAGTCTATATATCAAAGTGTTCTGTTGGGAGATCCAGAAGGATCGAGAGAGAGGAAGAGAACCAGAGTTCTCTCTGACCCGACGAAACCCAGAAACCCACAACAAGATCCGACCGGCGCTACCTCGTCCGGCCACCGATCGACGACGGCCGACCACCATATTCTTCACCTCTTCGTCGTCTACATCCTCGTGCTCTTGGTTCGTCCATGCACAGACCCTGGAGAGAGATTCGAAGCTCAGAAGCTCGAAGCTTTACCAGCGATTTCTGGATTTTCCGGCGTCTCCGGCCACCCTCTGGGCCGCATTCGCTACGGCTTTGCCGTGTTCTTGAGCGCCGGCGACTTCTCCGACACTTCTGGGCTCGGTTTCCGTCTTGACTGCGTCTATTGAAGTGAAATTGGGAAGCTTGCTGGGTCGATTGCATCAGAAGCATTAGCTCATCATCAGCTTAACATTTTCCCAATCCCGGCAGTGCGTTAGGCTCAGTTGCAGTCGACACTTCTGAAGGTATAATTCGACTTCTTGAGTGGAAGTTGGTTCTTGTTGGGTAAAACAGAATTTGATGCTGGTTTTGAATTTTGGAATCGATTGTTTGTGTGTGTGCAATAAACTGTGGAGTTGTGATGGAGCTCAGTTATCTAGATTGTGTGTTGGGTGTTAAGTTGTTGTAGTTAGCAAGCTTGAATATATTTTGACTGGAAGTGGTTGTAGTGCGGAGTGGGTATTGTGTTGCATGTTTGAATTGTGGCTGTTGTGATAGGGAATTGTGAATTGGTTGTGGAATAATCGAAAAATGGTTAATTAATGAAGCTTGGGTGTCCTTAGTAATTTTGAGTACACATTGTATGGAAGTTTGAAAGTATGGGTGTCCAATAGTAATTCTGTGAGAATTGCTATCCTACGAAATTTGAGTTAGAAATAAAATCGAGGAGTGTTGAAGTGATAACAAGTAAAGAAAGTGTAAATTATATATATACATTGGGTGGCCTTAGTAAATTTGGTGCACTCAATACATATGGTCAATACCGTAATTTAAAGTGAATGTTCGATAATTTAAGTTAATTATCGAACCAATAACGATTGGTCAAACAATGGTCAAAGTTTGTCAATCCTGGTCAAACCAGGAAAGGTCGGTCAAACCCTTGGTCAACTCCTGGTCAAACTAGGAAAAGTTGGTTTGGACGATATATTAATCGTCGAGATTTCATATAATTGTTCAATAGAAAATTAACGGTTGAAATGTCGGAATCTAGGACTCCAGTTACCCGAGGAACAGAAGGTTCGCAACTCTCGAAGTACGTGAAAGAAAGCATCGGAATCCAGGTAGGGATTCAGGACTCTCCTCGGTTAGTTGTTTTCTTATATATTGTTATTTAAGTGATGCATGTTAAGTGGTACGGTTTGGTTAAGTTCAAATGCAACGCATACTAACCAAATCGTGAGAAAATGTGTGATGGCTTGAGGGCGAAGGGTGGCTCTGACTTCCTTGGGTTCGATCCCCAAAACCTCCGGAGGGTTAGTTACGCCGGTCGTCCGGGTATTCCGATTGTAATAACGGGCCCGGTACGTGTGCGTAGCTAGGTAGCGGACGCTCTCGCTACGCTTACCTGGTGATGAAGTAAATTGAGGTAAGGTCGTGTAGTGGGTCTATGGGACCGGCCATCTAGTAAGATTCAGCGCGCGTATTTAATTTTGTATCATGCATCGATTTTTGAGTCAAAAAGCATTATTATAAAGTTTGTCGTTCTTCTAAATATTTGGTTTAAGTATGTTTCATACTGGAGCGCTCCCAATACTGGTCTATTGATTTTCAAACCTAGTCGAGTTAGAGTTCCTGTTGAGCAGCGAGGACGAAAGCTCACCCCTACAACAGTATGGATGCAGGTACTGTGCACTGGTGACGGGACAGTAGCGGATGGAGCTGGGTGTGCGGAACAAGTTCGGTAAATCTTTGTTTGGTTTCCAATCTGAATTATACTTCGAAATCTTCGTGTTCAGGACTTGTTGAAATCTAGTCTCGTGTCAAAATGAGTTGAATTCTTTTCATAGGGATTCGTACCTCATGTTAGCTCTTATCCAAGTTCTGGACGGAGGAGATAGGTTTCAGCAACTCAAGTTTTTCACCTCAAAAGTATTTGTAGCTTCCGCTGTGTTTCTACAAAAAGTTTTTCAAATAAAATGCCTAGCGGTCTTTAGAATGTAAATCGAGCGTTCGGTTTATGTTTTAGAGATTCGCGGCACTGTGACGTGCTTAAGCAGGTGAGGTGCAGTTTGGGGCGTTACAATAGTGGGGAAAAACTATGACAATTCCTGTCATTCCTGTTGAACATTCGTGTTCTTATCTCCCCCTAACGATGGGAAGACTGTCTCATCAAAGTGACATCCGCAAATTTAGCGGTAAGGAGATCGCCATGCAAGGGCATTAAGTGGCGGACGATTGTTGAAGTCTCAAATCCAACTGAGTTGCCCATTCGTCTGTAAGGACCCATCATAGAGATCTGTCGCGGCGCAATTGGCACATAAATGGCTCACTCAAATATGAGTAAGTACGATACTTGTACCCAGTCACTAGCTGTAACGCAGAGGTACATTGAGTGGCGGTGGGTCGTAGACGAATTAGTATAGCTGCATGCGATATTGCATCACCCCAAGCGGATATAAAGAGATTGGTGAGCATTACCAATGTCTGGACTACCATCGTAGTCATTTCCGCAAGACCATTTGTGTGTGTATATGGGAATATGATGTCCAACATCAGTCCCATTGCAATTTCCATCGAAAGTCTTTCGATGTAAACTCTATAGCATAGTCAAATTAAATTGACTGAATAGGATGATCCGGGGAGTAAGCCCGTTGTTATATTATATGTGCTAGGAGTGTAGCAAAAGCAGTATTTATAGGTGGACAATGGCACAACATGTTACCAGCGTGTTTGCGTGTCAACCAACATCATGAAATATTTAAGCGTCCGCAAGTTGGTTGAATTAGTCCACAGAATCCCCATGGATTCTATGTAAGAACATAATGAGTATGTTCATTTCTTTTGCATAGGACGGTCTTAGTCCTAATTTCCCTAAGGAACGGACTTTGTAAAACGAGGAGAGGCTTTAGAAGCAACCAATGAGAGTTTTGGTTAGGCCTGAACGTCTGAAACGCTATTTAAAGCAAGTTGGTGATTGCAGCATCACCTGGGGCGCCATCACCATGATGGACGCCATCCATGGTGTTATGGATAGGGACTGCGCCAGCCCTAAGCTAGTGGTGGACGGAGGTGGCGCCCTAGGCAGCAGTGTCAATCACAGATAGTCCAGGAATCAACTTTTGATTCATGCTTCATGTTGCTAGAGAGAAAGGATGTCCATGTGAAGTCTTTAGTAGATGGATCATCATATCATGACTAGGATGACCTATCCTGTCAGGACAAAGCCAATATGTGTCTAAATCCAAGAGATCTTCTCTCCTAACTTTATTGGATTTAATAGCTCGAATAGTGATATAGAGTCCACTAGAGAGACACATAAACTTCTCTAAAATGCAAATTTGTTTGCAATCATTAGAGGTATTGCAAAGGAACTCATTTCCGTTCTCTACATGCATTTTCGCATGGAATCCGTTGACAATTCATAGGTGCGATTTGCCCTAGGAGCGTAGAGAGTTTTTGCGCCAGTAATCAAGGTGCCTTTTAGTAAGGGGAACTTGGGCTATTCCATGTCCTTGAATTAATACTGATGACTCAGCCATCGTAGTCACAAAGTAATACGCTCAGAATGAAAATTGAGTCATAATGAAAAGAACTTGAAATTTTATTCATAAGGCAACGGAGTTACATCATTGTCTCTTTAACCAAAGAAAATCTAATCCAAAATGCTAGCTAATGCAAAATAATGGTAGTCGCCTAACTTATTTCGGTAATTCCAAAATAAAAGTGACCAGGTGAGTAAAGAGATGTCGGTGGAGCAAGGCTGCTTAAGTACCACTAATCTCAAAACCTTCCTAGACATCATACTTACTTTGGGTGAGCCTACTTTGAAGAAAGACTAAGCCATTGGCATTTACTAAAAAGTATAAGGCAATTGCCTACTACATCTCTTGGAAAAATAAAGACTTAAACAGAATTGGCGATCTATTGATCTCAGCTAGATTTGTAGTCATCAATCCTTCACTCTAGATCATTTTCTTGATCTTCTTGTTCCATATAGTGAGCTTCTCTTGCTTCACAATAAGCTTTGTAGGCTGTGACAATTTCTTCATGAGCTCTACAAATATGTGCCCAATGATCAAACACTCCACATCGAGAACATACATCTCTCTGATCAAACTCCATTGATTGAGGTGTTTTGAAAGCGTCATTTAGATGGCTCTTAGTGTTGGTGGTGCCACCAACATGGCCAGAGGCGTTGCCTTCCTCTCTCTTTCCACGTTGACCTCTTCGGTTCTGTGTTCGCTAATTTTGGCGGTTACCTTCCCTAGTAGAGCGATTATATAGATCAGAACGTCCAAATGTATCCCTTAGATTAGGGTTTCATTCTTGGCGCCCTCTCTTTGGGGCGCGACTATAATTGGATTCCGGAATATACTCTGTTCCCATGGATCTCGAATTACAGTTCTTCACAAGGATGTTGTCATGCTTTTTAGTGACATTCATAGCTCCAATGAGCTCATAAAACCTTGTGATCCGTCTTGCAGTAACATCGATTCGATAGTTCTTAGCAACCATCAATGCAGAGAAGGTAAAGGTAGAGAGAGTCTTCTCAATCAACATCACATTTATGATCTCTTTACCACAAAATTTCATTAAGGATTTAATGCGAAGTGCTTCCGAGTTGTAGTCAAGAACTGACATGAAATCACAGAAGCGGAGGCTATGCCATCTCACTTCTAGGTCAGGAAACAAGGAGTCACGGACGTTGCCAAATCTTTCTTCAAGTGAGACCCATAGCCTTCTGGGGTCTTCTTCATTCATACACTCGTACTAGAGCGAATCATCCATATGACGAGTCATTAGGATGATGGCTTTCACCTTATTTGCCTCTAAGGCTGCTCTATTTGCTTCTAAAGCTTGAGCTTGCTCAACAGTTATCACGTCCTGGCTTGGCTCGAGAATCGAATCAAGAATTTCATCGGCCTTGAGCTGCTGGCGGACATCACGAACCCACCTGTGATATCCAGAGCCAGTTGTTCCTAATAGAGCAAAGTCCAATTTTTTCAGGTTACTCATCCTGAAAGAGAACAAGAAATTAGGGTTAGTTTCGGAGCGTAAAAGGCTACCACGAAAACATATAAAATTCCTGAGCGTAATTTCTTACAAGAAATTAGGAATTTCTGAGCATAGTCACTTCCAAGAGATTAAATTCCAAGAGGGGTTGGATTAGATCAAAACAATGATGTAAGTGGTCGATCATAAATTCTCTATAAACTCTAAGTTTGGAGATCTCAACAAGCTCTAAGCTTGGAGTGAGCACGAACCCCTATAGTTCAGCTCAATTTGGTCTCCCCTATGATGAAGAAAGGGGGGGGGGGGGGGGATCTCGGCTCAATTTGGTCTCCCCTATGATGAAGAAAGGGGGGTAGAAGAAGGGAGATTGCAAGTCCCCGAGAAAAAGAAGCAAAAAAGAATAAAAAAACTTCAAAAGCGGGAACTTTTAGTAAACCATACCTCTTAGGATTGCAGAGCGTATTCGATCCTCGTTGTAAGATTGCAGACGAGCTTCAGTCCTAGGCGAATCAAACTTGTTGAAATTCGGAGCAGATTCGCTTCTGAACAGCTCCCACTCAGATTGGTGTACAGGTCTCAAAACGACTCCAATAGGGCTAAAATTTAGAGGTTAGATGGAAGAGACAGAGGTGAACAACTTTCATGAAGGAAGAATTTTGAGCTGAAGTTCTGAACTAGACGTTTCGGGGCTTGCAAACTGGCTGATATGCACAGGAACGAGAGGATCGGAGAAACTAGGAGGAGAAGGATGCAATGGGCATGCAGCGGTGCTGCAGGGGCAGCAAATGTGCGGCAAGGCTGCAGGAGAGCAGCGGCGGTGAGTCTCAACTGTGGTGAGGCGGCTAGCGTGGGATAGGTGCTTGCGGTAGCGACGAAGATTATCAGGTTTTTGGTTTTTGGTTTTTGTGGTTAGGGCTCGTGGTGATAACGTGTTTTAGGGAAACGATATTTGAGAGAGAATTGATGTGTATTCTCATTGATAATAGGGGTCTATTTATATAGAGGATTACAATGCATAGAATCTGAATTGTACAAGGAAAGATAATCTCTAGATTCATCTAATTAAACCCTATTACCACTAGGTCAAGTAACCTAGAGTTTGGGCCAAACACAAATTAGGGTTTTACTTGAACAATCTCTTGTTTATTTGGGTTTTCTTTAGATAAACAGAAACTCATAAAGTGTTTGTGAAGAATTAGTTCAACCCCATGATACAAGTGTCATATTCTCTGTCTCACAATGTTTCGAGATTTTGATTTAGACCAAAAGTAAATCTTTTGTTACATGAATATCTAATTTCACTATACTAATTGTCCTTTACTGATCTTTATTGTTAATTAGAGATGTTATTTGGATTAATTTTCATATTAAGGATGCTGAATAAGAAAATTTTCACATAAAAAATTATACTAGATGGTTTTAGGCACATCTGTGGCGATTTAAGAATAAAAAAAAGGCATAGATGGGTTTAGTCGGAGAAATTAGGAAAATTTATGGCATATGTTTATTATTTAAAACATATACAATAATAAGGCAAAAGATTTAATACATGCATGATTTTCTTTACGTTTACTACTACAAACTAGCATAAAAAAATATAAAAAAACAAAACAAAAAAGTGAAAACCACATCCAAATTGTACCTTGGCTATGATAATAGTGCAACTAAAAGAGTTCAAACCGTATTGACCGTTGTGAGCGCCACATTGTTTGTTTTATTTTCTGCAGCATTTTGTATGATTAATCTAAAATTTTCAATTCAAGATGTTTGTAATGAAATGTTATTTCTTAAAGAGTTCAAACCGTATTGACCGCTTATTTTCTGCAGCATTTTTTATGACTAATCTAAAATTTTCAATTCAAGATGTTTGTAATGAAATGTTATTCTCTTTGGCACAAAGTAAAGCCGCTGTAATAGAATACACACCATATACCTTAATTATCACATAGTCCACAGTCGTTAAGAATCTAGAAAGCTCGTTTTCTAGCAATTCCTTCCTAGGAAGTTCCTTTTCTATTATCTGTTTGACTTATGAATGAAACGCGCGAAGCGCAAAGTATGGGCGCAGATTGAAATCATTGAATGACTAGGACAATGTACCAGATCAAATACGTATTCATCAGCACGTGACTTCCTCCTGCAATAATTAGGGCTGGGTTCGGTACGGTACCGGACCTTCAAGTCTGAAACCGCATACCGTACCAGAACTTGTTGGTACTCAAAATGAAGTACCACTACCGGCCACCGAAGTCGGTATACCGACTGCTCGGTATCGGTTGGTATCGGTTGGTAGCGGTTGGTTGGGCCTCCAACCGAGTTTAAGATTGGGCCAGCTTTCAGCTATGGCCCAAATGAAAATTTTAAATCCCTAACCTGTCAACAACTGAATAACTGAAAGCAAATCAAATAAGTGAAATAACATATCTGAATTTAAAGGCCCAGAGTTCATATCATCATCAGTTCATCACTTCATCACACATCAAAAACAATCAAATAACAAATCAGTTCATCTCATCATCAGTTCAACACTTCATAGTTCATATCATCACTTACAGTTCATCACTTCATCTTATCAACATTCCACACATTCATATCATCACTTACAGTTCACACAAATGAATGAATTTTTCAATTATACAAAGCGGACAACAGTTGAAAACAAAGTATTCAAACTTTCAAAGACTCAAATTTCATCTCATCGTCACTTCATACTTGCTTGTTGTGCTCCCTGCCTCACTCAAAGAGCTGGCAGTTGGCAGTTCTGCAAATTCAATCAATGAAGAAGAATTTAGGCAGTTATTGCAATTTCTAACGTTGAACAAGAAAGCTCACGATGTTGGCTGTTGCCTGCTATGCATCAGCTTGTGTAGAGCTGAGATTGGTCAATGTTGACTCCATTCCTTGATTAAAAGCATTTTCTGCAAAATAACAAAGACAGGGTTAAAAACAATATCATGACTCATAAAATACGAAACAAAGTAACAAACAATATGAGTAGCTTACCCCTCTCAAGTTCCTCCAAAGAGTGATACATTTCAAGGTCATCGTCAGTGGGATCTTTGTACAAACATCAAACATTTTAATTGTTGCAGAAAAAACCGACCAACTATACAAATATATATCACTTTGAAACATCAAACATCAAACATCAAACATCAAACATCAAACATCAAACATCAAACATCAAACATCAAACATCAAACATCAAACATCAAACATCAAACATCAAACATCAAACATCAAACATCAAACATCAAACATCAAACATCAAACATCAAACATCAAACATCAAACATCAAACATCAAACATCAAACATCAAACATCAAACATCAAACATCAAACATCAAACATCAAACATCAAACATCAAACATCAAACATCAAACATCAAACATCAAACATCAAACATCAAACATCAAACATCAAACATCAAACATCAAACATCAAACATCAAACATCAAACATCAAACATCAAACATCAAACATCAAACATCAAACATCAAACATCAAACATCAAACATCAAACATCAAACATCAAACATCAAACATCAAACATCAAACATCAAACATCAAACATCAAACATCAAACATCAAACATCAAACATCTAACTTTACAAATATATATCACTTTGAAACTGACCTGTTGGTCTAAACCGACCAACTGCAGTGCTCCTACGTTGCTCCAGTTCTAACTTCTAAGCCTTAATCAGTTAATTGTAAGAATTCTTGAATTGTTGAGAACTTGAGATTGGAACACCTGAAAATTAATTAGAGCATGTTATACCAAATAAGAAAAGCAACATAGAGAACAAAGAGAACAACACATAGTCATGAAAATTCAAACAGAGAATTATCAATTTTTCAATTATGCATATATCCAATTTACCAATTATACCTTCAATTGAATATCTGTCTTGCCTTCTTCAGAGTTCCACCATCGAGAGCCACAATTCAGAGTCCTTCAAAGTTCAACCCATTAACTTTGCCTTCTTCTCCCTCAAACTGTCATATCCTGCTCCTCCAACCACAAAAGAAAAACCATTAAAAGTGGCAAAACCCATAACAA
>BDJD01002536.1:0-27683 GCA_002564525.1 Rosa multiflora
AACGAAAGATCTGGAGGTAGATTTGTGGCTATCAAGAAAGGGCATCCCTAATAAAGTACTGAAGAAACTGATCATGCAAACTGTGGAACGAAGAATCGAAGAGAACAAAGATGTTCAGGGGGAGAACATCCTCGATCTCTCTACTTCCCGTGAGACACAGCAATTTAATCAGACACTATATGCGACTCGCTACACTTAAGAAAGTAAGTGATTATATTCCTCTTTGTAGTCATGAGATATCTTCTCCAACACACACATGCATGTTTCTCAAACAAGTGAATGTATGATAATGTTTTAAAAAACAATGATAACTCATGGTAACTAAGAAAAAATTGTTCTTACGGTAAATAAAATTCTCTGCGGAACAAAGTGGTTTCTAGTTTAAGTAACTAAGTATTGACTTTGATAATGCACATAAAATAAGTAGAATATTGTCATTACTAAAAGTAATTCGTGGTCATTACACTAATAGTTTTTTTTTTTCTCCTAAATGTTAACCTAGGTTCCGATGTGTAGAAAATATTGTGTATCATAATTGTAATTGAATTAGGATTACATATTATTACTTTAGGAGATTATGTAGATTACTTACCTTATTAATTCCTAGATTGTTGCAGTAGGACTCTAGTATCTTTAGACCTCTCTTGTATAAGACGTTCTTGGTATCTGTCAATGAAATCATCTCTTCAACCAATATTTCTTTTTCACGATGCTTCAAAGAATGGATGAAAGATTGTTAAGAGAGATATGTATGTATCTTAAGTCGGTGACTTACGAAAAGGAGCATCCTATTATGGAAGAGGGGCATCCACTTGATAAGATGTTTTTCATCAGGCAAGGCATGGTTCGGACCTACAGAATACATAAAGGAGATAAAGTTATAAAATTTGGTAATTCTAAGGTTCTTGAGCAAGGTGATTTATATGGGGAAGAACTTCTGAATCGGATATCAAGTTTTACTTCTTCTTCCGACTTGCCCAACTCGACCAGATTTGTTAGGTCTCTGAACAAAGTTGAGGTCTTCGCTCTGGAGGCCGAAGACTTGAAGAAGGTAGTCAACAAATGCTGGTGGCATTTCACCAAGGACAAGATTCTGTACCAATATTATAACAAAGATCAGTTGAATCAGTTGAAGAGGTTAGCAGTTTCTGCAATACAAAGACAAGTCACTCGCATTAAAACTCTACAAAAGAATAAATCTGCAAAGGGTCCCCAAATGGTCAGGGTAATAAAAAGAGAAAATTAGAGGCGTAGGATTTTCCTGCAGTAGCAATTTGAATAATTTTTAGAAAAATGGATGAATTGAAAAGAAATAATGGATGAATTTTACCTAATTTTTTTTAATAAAATTGAGCTTATAATGAATTGCCCCAAGTAAAAACTGGCGAGTCATAATTAAAGGACCTAATCTCCTTTCCCCAAGCCAACTAGGTAGCTAGCTGGGACACAATTGAAAAGCTGATCGAGGACTCGAGGAGCAATTCTTTTTTCTGTCTTGAGCAAATTACATATTTTGATTAGTGAAGATAAATTCATTGTCTATTCTTTGCCCCTTTTTTTTTAATCAAACCTCGCAAATGTGAGGAAAAAGATTTATTAAAAATAAAGAGAAATACAAGTAAATATCCTACACTTCCCAGATGTAAAGCACTACGAATGAGGAATGACAAACAACATCCTGCCTTCCATAACAAAAGAACTCATCTAAAACGAAAACTAGGGAGACCCAACTTATCTCTTAAACAAAATTGATTAACGAAACTTATAGATGAATCAAACCAAGTAAAGCCCGTACTTGAAGCACCAAAATTGGCCAAAGCATCAGCCACTTGATTTCCTTCACGAAAAATATGTGAACAACGAAATTGCATCATTGAAATGCGATGCACACAATTTTTCCATGCCACCTGTAATTGCCAAGGTACCGTTTGAGGAGAGCGGAGAAAATTCAAAATTAGGGACGAGTCAACTTCAAGCCAAATATGCTTTCAATCATGAACCCATGCAAGCTCGATTGCCTTGATCACTACCATAACTTCTGCAGCAATGGAACTAGAAATGTCAAGGAATGTTGAAAAAGCAACGACAACCTCCCCATAGGAATGTCTATTCTTGCCCATTTCCTACTAAAGATAAAAGGTGATTAAGAAGAGGACAAACCCAAAATTAAACAACCTAGGATATGCCCCAAAGTTCATCTAACACATTTAGGGTATGCCCGAATCACCAACAATCTACACTTCCCTATTTCAGTTTTGTTTTGCCAGGTTTCGTCAACAGTTTACTCCCCTTGGTGCTTCACAAGGCAACTAGCAAGCGAGCAAATTAAATCAATTATGTAGGGCGATGAACCAGAGATACATTTGAACAAATGAATGATTTTAGTTAAATTTACTGTTATGAAGATAAACCGTTCACGTCTTATATACATTCATGACAGGACACGCATTGCTTTATATACAAAGATAAACAATAAAAATTAGAGAAAAAATATGTCCAAACTCAAAACTAATTGGATATAAATATCTTGAGTCGAGCATTGACTTTTGTTTTTGATAACAAGAACCTTTCATTAAACCAGGCCAAAGCCCCAACAGAGATAGACAAACAGTTTGAACCCAAATACAAACTTATAAGGAAAGCTGAATTCTCCTACTCTAACCAGAACGATATAGTAAAGGAGGAAACAACCCACAAAAGGAAACCCATAACATCTAGCTTAAAGAAACTAAAGGGCAGGGAAGACCATCATTCCTGAGCACCATAGTCAAGGCTGGTGGTGGCCTATTGGCCCATCTGGTGAGACCCACTGACCGATTTCCAAGTGAGGCTGCTGTATGAGCTGCCATATTCGCTTCACGGGGAATCCATTCCCAAAAGACCCGATTGAAAAAGGTACTTCTCCATCTAATCTCATTGATGATTGAAGATGTTTTCCAGTTTCTGCAGTCATTGTTGGATTTCAAATCAGTTATAACCTCCAAAGAATCTGATTCAAATCGAACGCTTTGCAGATTATGTTCAATTGCCAGTTCGACTCCAAGGAGAATTGCACTCGCTTCAACTGCTTCAACCGATCCGTGACTTGACTACTTCGATCCACCCGCAATCATTATGCCATTATGATCGTGAATCATAACACCTAAACCTCCAATAGATGGATCGACCTAGGCCGCATCACAGTTAATAGTCACCAAATCCGGAGGAGGAGGTTCCATTTTGTGATGAAATTAGAAGAGAGAGCCAGGGTAGGAGTAGTAGCAGATAAAAACTCATCTGCCAATCTCACTCCTAAGTCAAGGACCATTGCAGGGGAGAGTTGTTGGTGTTGGTATACAAACTAACATCGGGCTTTCCAGATTGCCCAGCACAAAAAACAGATTAAGGTTAGTACCCTTTTCTTCTCTTTAGCTATGGAATGTAGTTCAGCAATTTCCAATATAACCAAATGTCGATAGAAATGATCTGTTGTTTATTAATTCTGAGGCCCAAAGGGGATCCAAACCAGATAGCATGAACCCATGGGCAAAGAAGTAGAACATGCTCCATAGTTTCTGTATACTCTCCACATATAGGGCAAAGAGGGTTTGTAGCTAGTTTTCTTTGGAAGAGGTTCAGGAAGGAAGGAGTTGCTTCATTTAAAATCCTCCAGAAGAACAGTTTAATCTTAGGGAGGGTGGGGAGTTTCCAAAGTAACTTCTAGCATTTCGGGTCCACTGAATGAGAGAGTCCTATGCTGGGAGAATAAGAATTAGAGTCAAGTGAATGAATCCAATGATACCCTGAAGAATATGATCCAAAGCGCAGGTTCTAGTATCCCAATCAATTAACTCACTAACCAGAGTAGGAGCATTACTTGGGACAATCCCATTAACTACTAACAACCTATTATTAGGAGGGGGAATCCATCTCTCAGACTAGATATTAATAGAAGAGCCACCGATGACTTGCCAGCAAGAACCTTTAAGAAAAACATCCCTTGCTTCAATTAAACTTGACCATCCCCACGAAGCACGGTGACCTTTAACCGCCTTAGTGAAGTCACAATCCGGGTAGTATCTTGCCTTAAGCACTTTGGCCCATATTGAATCTGGGTCATGCAAGAGTCTCCAGCATTGCTTTGCCAGAAGGGAAAGATTAAAATGGTGCAGAACTCTGAACCCAATTCCGCCCTCAGACTTTGCCCTGCCCAAATAACTCCAGCTCTTCCAATGAATCTTAGGACCCGAATCTGTAGAACCCCACCAATAGTTACTCAAGGCTGAGTTAATGTCCTCGCAAACTCCTTTGGGAAACTTGAAACAGGCCATTGGATAGGATGGGACAGCCAAAGCTACAGATTTGAGCAAAACTCCTTTCCCAGCAGGAGAGAGATATTTCTGCTTCCAACCCTCCAGTTTTCTATTAATCTTTTCCTTGATAAAAACCAGGGCCTCTTTCTTTGATCTTCCCCAAATAGTTGGCAAGCCAAGATATGTACCCGGATTCTCAACAACCTTAATCATAAACAAAGTAAACATTAATCTCTTCATTTGATCAGGGGTATTTGGTGAGAAAAAGATGCTCGATTTTTCATGGTTTAACAGCTGCCCAGAAGCTACACAATATTCCTGAAGTAACCATGAGAGTTGGCTGCAATTCAGGAGAGTAGCTCTCAAGAAAAACATAGCATCGTCAGCAAAGAAGAGGTGTGAGAGGGTAGGGCAAGATCTGGATAGTTTAACACCAATGAGACTACCATCCCGCACAGCTTTGGTTAGTCTAAGAGAGAACACCTCACTAACAATTAGAAAGAGATAAGGGGATAGGGGATCCCCTTGTCTTAACCCTCTACTAGGAAGAAAGAAGCTCCCTGGATTCCCATTCAAAATAATAGAGAAAGAAACCGTAGATACACACCCCATGATCAAATTAATCCATCCACTAGAGAAACCAAATCGATATAGGGCAGCTTCAAGGAAATCCCATTCAACTCGATCGTAAGCTTTGTTCATATCAAGTTTCAACCCCAATTCATGATTGCCACCCTCTCGTTTCAATTTCAAATAGTGGTAGAATTCATGTGCCAACATAATGTTGTCTTGGATAAGTCTCTCAGGGACGAAAGCATTTTGGTTTGGGCTGATCAACTGGGTGAGTAAGGGTTTCAACCGGTTTGCTAGCCGCTTTGACAAGATTTTGTAAGAGTTATTGCACAAGCTAATTGGTCGAAAGTGGGAGGTTTTTTCTGGGTTGGGAATCTTTGGGATTAGAATAATATGGGTTTGGTTTAAGTTCTTGAGATTTATCTGGCCAGCACCAAACTCTTTTGAGGAATCCAATACCACCTCATTCACTATTTTGCAGTACTTGTGATAAAACAAGCCTGGAAAACCATCGGGGCCAGGGGACTTTAACGCTCCCAATTGAAAAGCCGCATCTCTTACTTCATCCAGAGAGAAGGGAGAGACAAGATCATGATTCATGTCCCTTGTTACACACGGTTTGACCCCTCGAAACACATCTCCCCACTGCCTTGGTCCAGCACTCTTGAAAATTTGTTTGAACTGTGTTTCAAATTCACACCTAATCTGAGCTTCACCCACAACCCAAGCACCAGACTCATTCTGAAATTTCAGAATTCGATTTCTCTGTCTTTGTTGAAGAGTAGAGAGATGGAAGAATCTGGAATTTGAATCCCCCGTTTGCAGCCAATTCACACGTGAGCGTTGGAGCCAATACTTTTCTTCCTTAATCCATAAAGAACCCAGTTTATTGGCTAGTATATCTTGTTGTTTTGTACTGGTGAAAGGTGAGTTTAGTTGGAGCTCCTCCAACTCAACTAAACAAGCCTTAATCTCATCTTTGTTGCACTTTGGAAATTTTTTTTTACTCCAAACCTTGAGCTTGGATCTGCAGCGATTGAGGTTTGAAATCCACTGTGTAATATTAGGAAGGGAAGGAGTCCTGTACCAGCAATCCTTTATGATTGGATAAGAATCCGCTTCATCCGCCCATGAAGCTTCAAATTTGAAAGAGGGTTTATGTTTGGCTTGTAAAGGGTTAGTGTCTAGAAAGATTGGGTTATGATCAGACCCGATCCGTGCAAGGTGGGTTAGACAAGAGTTAGGCCATTTCAAAAGCCAACTATCACTGACCAAACTCCTATCCAATCGCTCTTGTAAAGCAACCATCCCATTCTCCTTTCGAGCCCACGTGAAACTCTGCCCCTTAAAGCCAATATCAAAGAGTGAGTTGGCCGAGATGAAATTATTAAGATGCTATTTGCGATTTGTTCTCCAAGGTGCTCCACCCTCTCTCTCAAAATGATAAGCTAACTCATTCAAATCTCCAATCACAAGCCAGGGAATCCCATTCAACCTACCCTTTCTGCACCAAGACTCCCAGAATTGGACCTTATCTGGTCCATATGGAGGGCCATACATCCAGGTCACTCTAATCAAGTCAGTAGAGCCCGGGAGAGTAATATCAGTTTCAATAAAGAACTGTGCAAAATCGGTCACAGCCACCTTGAAATCAGATTTCCACCATAAGCGAAGACCTCCAGCAGAGTTAATTGGATCCACCGTGTAGCCCATACTGTAGCCCATCTGATTTCTAATTCTTTCTACATAAGACTTACTCTGATGAGTTTCAGAGAGAAAAACAAAACTGGTTCCATGGGAGTGGGTAATCTCCCATAGTGTTTGTACTGTCAAGGACTTCCCTAAGCCATGACAGTTCCAAGCAATACAATTCATTGGGTACTTGCAGCAGATTTCGGCCAGCCGCCATAGCCCTGGAGGGGGGTTAAGTCCTCCATACCTTCAGATAGTAATGGGAGCAGTTGACTCCTGTGTTCTCTTTTTCGATTTCACAAATGCCTTCAATTCATTGAGGAATCCAGGTTGGGAATCCAAATTATTATCTGTTGCTTGGGGGTTCCAGTCCTCCATCCTACCATTGCCAGTTCGAATGACTTTTCCTGTGCTAGACAAAAACCAATTTCACGTGTATCATGAAGTTTGGTTTTTTCCAACTCGTACTTTTTATAAGGATGACCATTCCTCATCCACTACCTAGCTATGGGCTATAGCGGAAAGAGTTGGTAGGGTTGAGATATACATTAACAACCTAAATTTGGTTTTGTTGGTATATTGCAAGTTGTTAACAACAAATATCATGGAAAACGATGTGAATGATAATGGAAGCAAAAGAAAAAGACCAAGACTGAGAACCGTAATTGTCTGACAATACGTGCGAGGACCTATCTTCTTTCTTTAATTTTGCTCTTTAATTACCACTCGGTCACGATAATAATTCATACTACTTTACTATATGAATCACTGATCAGTCACCAAAAACAAAATAAAAGGAATCAATGATATCAAAAAGAAAACTTTACCAAATGAAGTGAATTCTGAGCTTATATCTAACAAATTTGCTTGTCAATATATAATATGTGGCGCTATTGGCTCACACTTAATACTTGATCGAGTATAGTTGTTTCTCAATCTTTGTTTCGAAGGCAATTCAGTTGCTGCAAAATTGAGGATCTTTATAGAAAACCGCTTGAGTTTTGAGTTATGGCTAACCCTGAAGTAACTTTAGATGTACAGCACACGGAAGAAGAGAAATCGCAGAGGTCAGTTCTTCACCTAACTTGAAGATTTTGCATTTTACTTCTTGTAGATCATTATGTCAAATAATATACTCAATTTACTGATGAGTTCAACTTGTTGTTCATTGTGTGATTTTCAGATCGGTTACTGATGAAGGAGATACAAGAACAACTGGAGGAAACTCCAATTCGATCCACCCCTCCGGCTGGTTCTCCTTTAACAAAATATTCAATCTAAAAGGGAAGTTCCTTCCGATGTGGAACAACATATTTGTAGCATCTTGTGTGTTTGCTGTCTCCTTTGATCCTTTGTTCTTCTACACTCCAGTCATAAACGAGAAGAAGAAGTGTGTATATTTTGACACAAGGTTGAAGGCCATAGCCCTTGTCTTAAGGTTACTCACAGATCACTTCTACATTGGGGACATTATTATGCGAATTTTGATTAGTATACTTAAAACCAAGTCATCCAAGGCTTCTGGGGTGACCACACAAGCGGAAGCTCCTAATTCGAAAGGGAAGAATGTTTTTGCAATAGCTAAGAGGGCTTGGGAGAAAGCTAATAGATCATACATCCTGATTGACATTTTAGCTATTCTTCCCATACCCCAGGTAATCAAGAGAAGTCTTTTATAGAGTAATATTGCTTAATTTCCCTCTCTTTCTAGTTGGTTGAACCTATGCTTGCCATTTGCAGGTCGGAATGTTCGTTTTCTTTTCGAAAATGAAGGGTCCAATATGTTCGAAAGAAAGGAGGCTTTTCGACATTCTTATTTTGCTCCAATTTGTCCCACGCGTTCTTCCTGTTTACTTATTGTGCAGAGAACGTAAGAAAACTCTTAATAAAGCAAGTATGTGGACTAAAGGTGTTTTCAATTTCTTTCTATACATCCTTGCAAGTCATGTAAGTACTAATTTTTCTTAATTAATGATCCTAGTTACATTTCTTTCATATTTTCCATATACATGCAAATGTCTTTGCAGTTCAATTGTTAAGTAACTTTTTGATTTTTAGGTACTCGGAGCTCTTTGGTACTTTTTTGCCATTCAACGGGAGATGGATTGTTGGCATTATGTTTGCCAACGTCACAAGGGATGTCAACCTAGTACCTTTAGTTGTAGTGAACGACTAGATAGATTGAGAACTATCCCATCGTTAGACAAAGAATGTCCGAGAAACCTACCGGAAGAAATGAAAGGAAAGCCCTTTAATTTTGGTATATTTGCTGATGCGCTTGACTACGGCCTAGTGCAGTCGACTGATTTTCCTCAAAAATTCTTGAATTGTTTCTGGTGGGGGCTGCGAAATCTGAGGTTTGATAATCATTCTTTTTCTGTGCTTTGTTTACATATCTTCATGACCCATAGATGTTCTTATATACTAATTGCTGCATTTTTTATTAATTGTGCAGCTCTCTTGGTCAAAACCTCCATACAAGTACCTATGCATGGGAAAACCTCTTTGCTGTGTTTATTTCCATTATAGGCTTGCTATTGTTTATATATCTCATCGGAAATTTGCAGGTTGGTGTCTAGTTAATGATATCTTAATGCTCATATAGTACATAGAAATGCATTTTAGTACTATATATTTAATGAACTAAACCTATGTTACTTTACTTTTGTTGTGGAATATTGTAGACATATTTGCAGTTTGCAACTACAAGATCAGAGAAGATTAGACGGAAGATGAAAACGAAAAACTTAGAGGTTGATTTGTGGCTATCTAGAAAAGGACTGCCTAGCAATTTGAAGATAGTGATAATGCAATTCATACAACAAAAACTTGAACAGAACAATGATGTTCAAGTTGAGAACATCCTCTCTGTTCTTCCTTCAGCACATAGTAAATATATCTTGCGCTATCTTCGTTTAGCTACACTTAAGAAAGTAAGCATTTTCCTTTATGAATTTAATATTGAAAGACTATAGGCCTAGCCTAGTTAAGTGGTTAACAGCTAAAGTTTTTCTTGAACTTAGGTGCCAATGCTTCAAACTATGGGGGTAAGACTGCTGAAAGCAATCTGTGAGCACCTCGAGCCGGTGGACTATCCTGAGGACAGTTGCATTATTCAAGAGGGAGAGCCACTCCATAAGATGATTTTCATCACACATGGCACAGTACACACCTACAAGACCAATGGTAAAGGTGGAAAAATTGGTTCCGAGTTTCTGGAGAAAGGGGACTTCTATGGATCAGAAGAGCTTCTCAATTGGGCATCAAAGTTTAGCTCTTACAAGGACTTACCAATCTCAACCAGAATGGTTAAGCCTGTCACTAAAGTCGAAGCCTTTGCACTGAGCACAGACGACTTGAAGAGTATAGCCATTAAGTACTGGTGGAATTTCACCAAGAAGAAGGATCTAGGGGGTTTCGACCAGTCTCTGTTGGAGGAGTATGCAGTATCTTCCATAGAAAAAGAAATTCGTCGCCGCAGGCAAGGGAAAAAGAAGCATACAATAAGGTCTCTCAATAAGTTGGCTACTGATCAGGGTAGTGCTAGCCAGAAGTTGCAAAAGGTCATCAGTAGGGTCATGAGGGATCAGCTACCTTCACCAGTTGGTGCTCTAGGTGGCAGGTAACTAGCTGGCTAAGTTAGGCTTCTAAATATTATTCTAGCTAGATTAATTCTTGAACAAGAACCGAGATGTTTCAAGGTCAAGTGTAATTAACAAAATAACAAGTCCCTAATCAGAACAAAGTACTTCGCTTTTGAAGTTGGAGAGCTATTGATTCCGAGTTTTAAGGTCACTATGAAGTGCAAATTAAAAGCAATAACATAAGCTCTCCAAGTTACAATGGGTATTGTAGCACCTCGAATGCATAAGCGGAGAGGGGAGCTACCGTCTCCGGTTCATTCTCCATAAGGCTAGCGTATTCTAAATTAATTCATTCTTGGACAGTACTACTATATATATATAGTGGACACAACTCGTTGGGCCGCATAAGCGTGCTCTCTCAACTCAAGGGCCTGGATTGGGCTATTTAAACTTAGGTTTCATGTATTCATATTCCAACCCATTTATAGTTTATGGGTCAATGATTAAACTGAAACCCACGTACATCCAAACCTTTATTAATTACCCAGTCTCCTAGAATTCAGACTTCAAAGTTCTAAATGGGCTCAAGCCTGCTCCAGATTCTGCATTTCTATCTTCTTTTTCCTTTTTCTTTTCTTTGGTCAAATTGCCAGGGGATACATGAAATCCTTGAAAGTGTTATCATTAATTGATAAAGTATTTGGGTTTCACCACTAAAATTAATTGACAATCATATTATAAAAATTAGTCCTATAATAATTATAAATTACCCCTAGTAAAAACTGGCGAGTGGCCAATGACCTCATCTCCTTCGCCAAGTCCAAACCTCAAGGCTTCGTCACAAGCCAACTAGGTAGCTAGCTAGGACACAATCGATAAGCTGATCGAGGAGCATTTCTTTTTTCTGTCTTGAGGGAACTGATGAGCAAATTTCATATTGTGATTCGTGAAGACAAATTCATTGTCTATTGTTCCCATTTCTCACTAAAGATAAAAGGTTATTAAGAAGAGGAAGAACCCAAAATTAAAAATCTAGGATATATGCCCCAAAGTTCATCTAATACATTTAGGATATGCCCCCAATCACCAATAGTCTACACTTCCCTATTTCAGATTTTGTTTGGCTCCAGTTTTGTTGCAACTGGTCAACAGTCTCTTTTCTTGCGTGGGCGTGCCAGCACCGTTCGGGTGCAGTCGTCGGGGGTGTCCCTTGACCTGACTTCTTTCAAGTGATTGTAGACGAGGAGAGCACCAACCTCGTCGCAGAGGTCTTTGTGCCTTGTGATGAGGACTTTTGCTTAGCTTCTTCAATATCACACAATCGATACTCGATGTCGTAGATCGAGCAGAGCGGGAACCACTGGAAAGTGAGAAGAACTTGCTAAAGCGTGACTTTAGCTTGGCTGGTTTGCGAGGGCGTTACCCTTGCTTGGCTGGTTCCTTAACCGTTGTGGTCGCGGTACTACAGTCGGCTCCCGAGGAGACTAGGACCGAAGCACTTTGACAGAGGGTTTGGTGGCACTGACAGTCGGCTCTTGAGAAGACTAGGACTGGAGTGTGATCACCGGTAAGAGAAGGAGAGGAGTTTCTCTTAGAGAGGGGTTGCTCTAGAGAGGCTTGGATAATCTTAGAGATTATTGTTGAATTGTGTTGTTTTTTGTTACTTGTTGTAGCCTCTATATATAGGCTACCAAGCCATAGTGGTTGGCCTTAAACAAATCATGATGGGTTAGGTTTGAGCACTTAAAACACTAATGGAATGTTAGGTTTAAGCACTTAAACACTAATGGAATGTTAGGTTTAAGCACTTACTGCTCCCATTTTTCTGCAGCTATATCTCCACCAAGAACTCAAAATGGGCTTTCGACTTCTTCATATCAAATGATCCAAAATGAGTGTATATCATTGTGGAAAAGTTTCAGAGCTTTCTTCTATGTGGTTGGGCCGGAAATGCTGCTGGACTCCTTACAGGTCCAGTTTTCCAGTTTTGCTTCTGCAGAAAATTGGACTGATTGTTTGAAGGCTTTCCACTAAAAACTAGCTCTGGTACTCTTCATAAGAAATGATCCTTGGTATGTCTAGAATTAATCTGGAGAGTTTTAGCTCATTTGGATTTCGTTTGGTTAGTCTGCCGCCCTTCCTTCCTTGTTTAGCTCGGTTTCTCCTAGCCGAAGTAGGAAAATGTGCTAAAGTTGACTTTTCATTTCCATGCTTCCATCATTTCATTTTCTTGCAGCTCGCATAATCTTACATAATTCTGCAAGTAGGCTTTATTTAGCCTCTAAATAATATATTTCGAACTTGTCGACAATATATAGCTTGAGCCACTAACATTGGCTCAATTTCTCCAAGACACGTCTTGTCAGGCCAAAATGCTCATTTTGGGTCCAAACATTGCCCCCCATACCTCGAAGTCAAAGGTCTTCGTCTTGACTGAAGAAGTCTTGAATCAGCACTGCTCTTATAATGTTATTGCTCCAAAAGCCACTTTTATTGGCTTGATTGAAATTACTTGACTGATTCCATATAGGCCTCTAAATAGGCCATAAAGCTTGAATGCCACAATCTGAATTGCCTTTGTCATGAACTGACGCTTTCTTTGCCAACTTTATTGCCTCCCATGTATCTGATGTCTGGTATGCAGTGAATTGGCGAAACTTGTGCAGGTTGTAGAAGATCAGAACTTTAGCGTGCCCCCCATGCGAAGGAGACTGCTTTTGATCGCGAATGAGGATCCTTCTCTTCCTTGGTGGTAGCTTCACCATGTGTATAGCAGCAAGTATCTGCCTTGTTCGCTAGCTCTCTGTTGAGAATGCGATTGCTGCATAAGAAGCCCAACTCGATAAACCTTTGGCTGCTTCTGAAGAAATGGGCCGCAACCTGGCCCGTGTCAGAGAACGGGCCACTCAGGCCGAAGCTGGCGGACCTCCGCGTGGAGGAACTTTGCTTGAAAATTGAGCTTCACGGGCCAATCTCTGTAGCCTTGTATAGTAGTAGTTTCTTTGGCGTGTTTGCGCAGAAAGTAGACTACCCTCCTCGAAAACCGTTTGGTCTCCTCACATGCTACTAATCCATTTTTTCCCGAGATTTGGAATCATTAATCTCGATTTACTGACATCGGTTTGACTTTTTAACCATCCATCAAGGGTGGGGATTTGCCTGAAGTCCCTATAAATAGTTGTATTTTAGGCAGGGAATACTCACAACAAATCTTCTGAAATATTCAAGAAATGGCCTTTCAGTCCTTGCTTCTCTTTCTCATTCTTCAAAAATCTTCCCCTCATGAAATGACATTTAGCCTCTAAATTTTAGGCTTTATGGCGTAATCTTAAGCTTGGGTTAGGCCTTATGGCGTAATCTTAGGCAACCCCGTGTTTTTTACCTTTGACAGCCTGGATGGAATGTACAGGCTTTCAGGGGAAAAGAAGCACGGAGAGCTCCATTAGTGTGGGATCTCCGGTCATGCGAGATCATCTTTGTTAAGATCCCCCACTTGGAGCAAATCGGGGAAGGGAGGAAAGCCAAAGACCCTTCCTTGAACCCCTTCCTTCTGGAGTCGGACCAGACCGAATCCTCCAAATGAGAAGGACTTTGGTGGTCGCCCTCTACTCATGCTCTCTCTTCCGAACATTGATAGAATCTTGGAGGGAGAGCATGGATTTGCGGAAGTGATGGGTATGAGCCACTTCATGGGCGTTCCCATACTTCATGCTAAGAGAATGGTGGCTGCCAAGGGTGAAGAGGGCGCAAAGACTCAAGCCAATATTCGGTTTCTTCACTCTCTGCCCCTCCCCGAGATAATGGCCCGGCTCAACCCGACGTTGGATTCCAAAGCTGCTTCCAAGTGAGGGGGCTTGGAGGCTCCATTTTCTTTCACTGAAGTCTTCCCTTCTCATGGATAATGGCGTTGGCCAAGCCTATGTTGGATTCCTCTGCCGCTTCCCTGTAAAGGGGGCGGGGGCTCCGTTACTCCTCTTTTTCCTTCCCTGAAGTCTGCCCCTCTTTGGGATAATGGCGCGGCTCAACCCGACGTTGGATTCCATAGCTGCTTCCACTTGAGAAAAGATTCAGAAGATATCCGAAGATTCCTGTTTTGTATTCTTGCCACTTTTGGCTTTGTAATGAATGTACTGTTTTGGCCGCAAAGCCACTTTATGAATATAATACTATTTTCTTCAAATATCCGTGATGAGCCAATAATTGTGTCTTGCAAGGCCCCAACTCAAAAACTCTTGGAAAACTCCACCGTGAGAAGATAATATTGAAAATGGAACAGTTACCTCCTCGAAGACCGTTCGGTTCCCCGCCGTGCCAATAATCCCTTCTTTTCCGAGATTTAGGGCAACTTTAATCAAGATTTACTGACACTTAGTTTGACTCTTTGACTGTCCATCCAAGAGTGGAGATTTGCATGCCCTGTTCCTATAAATAGTTGCATTCTGGGGATGAGAACGTTCACGCCAAAAAACCTTCCTCTGAGTTTCAGATCCTCAATAATACCCTTCCTTTTTTACGAACACCTTTCTGTCAACTTCAGTCCTTCTCTCTCAGATCTTCAGTCCTTCCCAATATTTCTAACAACAATCTCTCTTAATTACTCATCATCACCCCTCTTCAATTCTCGCATTTTTTCGACCCATTACCAATGGAACCACAAACCCAGCAACCAACCGAGGATGGAGGAAGCAACAAAGAAGCCAGAAGTAGTGCTAACAGGCTTTGCAGGCAGACCAGTACCAGGTGGAATCCCACTACAGATCAGATAAGAATCCTCAAGGAGCTTTTCTACAACAAGGGAGTTAGGTCCCCAACTATAGAGCAGGTTCAGAAGATCTGTCTCCAGCTGAAATGGTACGGCAAGATCGAGTTCAAGAACATCTATTATTGGTTCGTGAACCAAAGGGCTCGGGAGAAGCAAAAGAAGAGGTCCACTTCGGATGTTCATGTGCCCATGCAAAGATCAGGGCTTGTTGGTGATGACAATGTTACCAATTGGAAACATGAGGATCAGTATATTAACTTTGGATCTTCTACATCTGCTTCTACTTCTTCAGCTGGTGTGATGATTGCTTTTAACGGGCAGATGGGGAACTATGGTGGTTATGGATCTATGAACATGGAGATTGAAACCCTTCCTCTGTTCCCCATACATGGTGAGGACATCTTTGGCAACATGAAGACTACTTCCGAGGGAGGTGGCGGCTACAGCTACTATTCCGGTGGATGGGGAAGTTACAACGGTGACTCTCGCATTTCCCTTGAGCTCAGCCTCAAATCTTACGGCTCGACCCTATTTTCCCGCGAAGGTGTTTTCTCTGCGAAAGAATAGACAAAGCTGTAAAAATTTTCCGAAGCCGCTGACTCGGCTTAGTATAGTGTAGTGTTGACCCACTAGTGTTGCTAGGCGTAGCGAAGAAACGATTATGGGCTTCAAAAACAGGCCTTCATGAATGGGATTCGCGAGTGTAGGAACACTAGAATTTACCACGAAGGTTTATGCGAAGAGACTGGCTAATAAATTAATCCCTTAGTGTTTTGACTCCTCAGTAATTTTTGGATCGCACTAATTTTTTTTTTTTTTTAATAAGTAGTTGAATTCAATAAGACAATGTGAATCAAGGTTTAGACATACGGCCCAAGTATAGTCACCTAGACACAAATTTTCTTTCAAATCCTTTGGGCAACCTTACTGAAATGGCCAGGTGGGGGAGGGCGAACAAGAGAGGCAAAATCCATTTTGGCATGAGCTACTCCCACATAGTGGTTTAGGCCCATTTGCACGCACTTCTGGATTCAATAACCTGTCATGAACGTTGGCCCCTTTCTAGACACCATTTCACATAGGCTATACTTACTAAGATGAGAAAGGTCATAAGTGTGAAGATAGTTCAATAAGTGTTAATAAAAGCCGCCCTTAACCTTAAGGGACCTGAACTAGGCACCAATAAGGAGTTTAGGCCAATATTAACAAAAGAGACTTCACCTATTCCGTTATGATTCACAAATCCTTACCAACCTCAACTTTTTTTTTCTTTTTTTTTTTAAACTATGAAAATAAAGGTAAAAACTGAAAACTGAACAGGAAATTAACAACAAAGCAAGGAGCTAGCAGCGACACGTTTGGCTAACCTCTAGAAGGTCACGGGGGTGGCCATCTATGCTTTACTCAAGCTCCGCTGTGTCAAATGTTATAGCATGAAAACCCTTCTTGTGAGAGCTTGTAGGAAAGGAACAAAGATACTTCGCATCGAAAACTTGGGAAAAATTTGGCTCGTAGGAGGAGTAATCTTGCCCCCCAAGTATCTTTGTTGGTTGACGAAACATGATCTTCAATTGCACTTTTGGAGATGAAGATGAGTATAGATCGGCTTTGTCGCCAACTATCATGTCATAGAACATGGAGTCTTCAGGATTAGCCACAGATTGGCCATTATAGACGACCACTTGCTGGTCTGAATTCTCCACATCAAGAGCTTCACTTGCTGGATAATTGTAAACAAGAGTTAACTTGTATTGATGATACTCAAATTTACAGTTGCGAAGGACAATTTGGCCACTAGAATAATTGTTCTGGCCATCCATGCAACGTGGGTTGTAGATGTGCCCTCCACATATATCAAAGCCACCGCTTGGCCTTGAAGAATATATGAAGAACTTCAAGTTGAATTGATTAATAAAGCCACAGATTGGCTTCTGTAGACCACAACTTAATTGATAATTAAGTTGGTCATGGCTTAATTGATTAACTCCACCATGACGTCCAGCATGGCTAAGGCTAAATTGATGATAGTAAGGTGGGCCCTGCCCTTGACCCTTTGCATGATCATGATGACGTGTAGCAGAGTCACAATTAAAATGATCATGAACTTGCTTCTTTTGATCAAAGGGATGATCATGGGCCATATCTTGCCCCCCATGCATCTTATCAGTAGCCACGTATTTGGCTTGATCAGTGGAGAAATCAGCTATCTGTTCAGAGACAATTTCATTGTCAGAAGAACATTCTTGTGGACCGTCTTCTCCATGCACAACCTCTGTGTAAGGCTGTGACTCACCAGTGAGACCCTTAGGTTGATTGCCACCTATAGGCAAGTTAGTCTTAGAAACAACCTCTTCGCGTGCAGGTTTTTGACATTCCAATTCGCCTTGATGCGAATTAGCCAAGCTGGAACCTTCCTCGCGTAAGGTTGTGAACTCAGATGTGATGTTAGCGACATGTTGAGTGGTCTGTTTGTCGCTGCTCAAGAAAGGCTTATGAAATTGTTCTCTAGCTTCTCGAGCGTTCTGCTCAATTTGTTGGTCCCAATCGTGAAACCTCTGCTCTATTTTTGCGATCAAACTGGCCATGTCCCTGGCTCGCTTTTCTTTATTCCTCTCGATGTTGGCTATGATGATCGCGAGCTGTTCCTCAATGCTTGCCCCCTCTGGGATGGGAATAGGCATAACTCATCATTAATGGCAGTATCGCCAGTGGTGGCAACATTGACCATCTATTCACTTTAGGAATTTCTTTTGGTAAAGATTTTCCCCTGGCATCTCAATGATGGCGAACAAATGCAAAAAGACTCTAGTGTAGTCCCACTGGGCGTGCCAAAATGTTTGGCTCCAGTTTTGTTGCAGCTGGTCAACAATATATTTTCTTGCGTGGGCGTGCCAGCACCGTTCGGGTGCAGTCGTCGGGGGTGTCCCTTGACCTGACTTCTTTCAAGTGATTGTAGAAGAGGAGAGCACCAACCTCGTCGCAGGGGTCTTTGTGCCTTGTGATGAGGACTTTTGCTTAGCTTCTTCAATATCACACAATTGATACTCGATGTCGTAGATAGAGCAGAGCGAGAACTACTGGGAAGTGAGAAGAACTTGCTAAAGCGTGACTTTAGCTTGGCTGGTTTGCGAAGGCGTTACCCTTGCTTGGCTGGTTCCGTAACCGTTGTGGTCGCGGTACTACAGTCGGCTCCCGAGAAGACTAGGACCGAAGCACTTTGACAGAGGGTTTGGTGGCACTGACAGTCGGCTCTTGAGAAGACTAGGACTGGAGTGTGATCACCGGTAAGAGAAGGAGAGGAGTTTCTCTTAGAGAGGGGTTGCTCTAGAGAGGCTTGGATAATCTTAAAGATTGTTGTTGAATTGTGTTGTTTTTTGTTACTTGTTATAGCCTCTATATATAGGCTAACAAGCCATAGTGGTTGGCCTTAAACAAATCATGATGGGTTAGGTTTGAGCACTTAAAACACTAATGGAATGTTAGGTTTAAGCACTTAAAGCTCCCATTTTTCTGCAGCTATATCTCCACCAAGAACTCAAAATGAGCTTTCGACTTCTTCATATCAAATGATCCAAAATGAGTGAAGATCATTGTGGAAAAGTTTCAGAGCTTTCTTCCATGTGGTTGGGCCGAAAATGCTGCTGGACTCCTTACAGGTCCAGTTTTCCAGTTTTGCTTCTGCAGAAAATTGGACTGATTGTTTGAAGGCTTTCCACTGAAAACTAGCTCTGGTACTCTTCATAAGAAATGATCCTTGGTATGTCTAGAATTAATCTGGAGAGTTTTAGCTCATTTGGATTTCGTTTGGTTAGTCTTCCTCCCTTCCTTCCTTGTTTAGCTCGGTTTCTCCTAGCCGAAGTAGGAAAATGTGCTAAAGTTGACTTTTCATTTCCATGCTTCCATCATTTCATTTTCTTGCAGTTCACATAATCTTCCATAATTCTGCAAGTAGACTTTATTTAGCCTCTAAATAATATATTTCGAACTTGTCGACAATATATAGCTTAAGCCACTGACATTGGCTCAATTTCTCAAAGACACGCCTTGTCAGGCCAAAATGCTCATTTTGGGTCGAAACAGATTTGTTTTGATAGGTTTCGTCAACTGTCTACTCCCCTTGGTGCTTCACAAGGCAACTAGCTAGCGAGCAGATTAAATCAATTATGTAGGGCGATGAACTAGAGATACATTTGAACAAATGAATGATTTTAGTTAAAGTTAGTGTTATGAAGATAAACCGCTCGCGTCTTATATAAATTCATGACAGGACATGCATTGCTTTATATACAAAGATAAACAATAAAAATTAGAGAAAAATATGTCCGTACTCGAAACTAATTGGAATAAATATCTTGAGTTGACCATTGACTTTTTATTTGGCCAGAACAAAACCAATTTCACGTGTATCATGAACTTTGGTTTTTTCCAACTCGTACTTTTTATAAGGATGACCATTCCTCATCCACTAGCTAAAGGCTACAGAGGAAAGAGTTGGTAGTGTTGAGATATATTAACATTTGGTTTGTTGGTATAGTGTCAGTGGTAACAACAAATGAACAAATATCATAGAAAACGACGTGCATGATAATGGAAGCGAAGACTAATTAAGAATGGAATTGTTGGACAATACGTGGGACTCTGGGAGGACCTATCTTCGTTCTTTAATTTTGCTCTTTAACTTCATACCACTCAGTCACGATAATAATTCATACAACTTTACTTTAGAAGAATCATTGATCACTCACCAAAAACAAAATAAAAGGAATCATTGATACCAAAAAGAGAACTTTACCAAATGAAGTCAATTCTGAATTTCTAAGTTTATACCAAACAAATATTCATGTCATTACATAAAATGTGGCGCTATTGATTCACACTTGTACTTGATCTAGTTGTTTCTCAATTTTCGTTTCGAAGGCGATTCAGTTGCTGCAAAATTGAGGATCGTTATAGAGAAACGATTCAGTTTTCAGTCATGGCTAACAATGAAGTAACTCTAAATGTAGATGAGCAGGAAGAAGAGAAATCTCAGAGGTCAGTCGTTTTTCACCCAACTTTAAGACTATGCATTTTCTTCTTGTAGATCATTGTATCACACAAAAAACTTGATTTATACTGATGAGTGTAACTTGTGGTTGGTTATTGATGAACATAGCAAGTTAGAGACTACTGCAGCAGCGAAATCTACCCCAAAAGATGGAGGAGATGCAAGAGATACAAGAAAAATTAAAAGACGGTTATCCTTTAACACAATTTTCGATCCAAAAGGGAAGTTCCTTCTGACGTGGAACAACATATTTGTAGTATCTTGTGTGTTTGCTGTCTCCTTTGATCCTTTGTTCTTCTACATTCCGATCATTAACCAGAAGCGGAAGTGTCTATATTTTGACACAAGGTTGAAGGCCATAGCCCTCATCTTGAGGTTACTCACAGATCAATTCTACATTGCGGACATTATTATGCGAATTTTGATTAGTATACTTAAAACCAAGTCATCCAAGGAATCTGGGGAGACCAAAACACAAGCGGAAGCTCGTAATTCCAAAGGGAATATAACAGATGAGACTGTTTTTGCAATAGCTAAGAAGGCTTGGGAGAAAGTTAATAGATCATACATCCTCATTGACATTTTAGCTATTCTTCCCATACCCCAGGTAATCAAGAGAAGCCTTAATTTTATGGAGTAATATTGCTTAATTTCCCTCTCTTTCTAGTTGCGTGAACCTATGATTGCCATTTGTAGGTGGGAATGTTCGTTTTCTTTTCGAAAATGAAGGGTCCGCGATTTTCGATAGAAAGGAAGCTTTTCGACACACTTATTTTGTTCCAATTTGTCCCACGCGCTCTAAACTCTTAATAAAGCAGGCATGTGGACAAAAGGTGTTTTCAATTTCTTTCTATACATCCTTGCAAGTCATGTAAGTCCTAGTTTTTCTTAATTAATGATCCTAGCTAGTTATATTTCTTTCATATTTTCCTAATGCAATTGTGTTTGAAGTACAATTGTAAGTAATTTTTTTGGTTTTCAGGCACTTGGAGCTCTTTGGTACTTATTTGCTATTCAACGGGAGATGGATTGTTGGCATTATGTTTGCCAACGTCACAAGGGATGTCAACCTAGTACCTTTAGTTGTAGTGAACGACGAGATAGATTGAGAACTATCCCATCGTTAGACAAAGAATGTCCAATAAACCTACCGGAAGAAATGAAAGGAAATGCTTTTAATTTTGGTATATTTGCTGATGCGCTTGACTCCGGCCTAGTGCAGTCGACTGATTTTCCTAAAAAATTCTTGAATTGTTTCTGGTGGGGGCTGCGAAATCTGAGGTTTGATAATATTGCTTGTTCTGTGCTTTGTTTACATATCTTCATGACCCGTGAGATGTTGTTCTTATATACTAATTGCTGCATTTGTTATTAATTGTGCAGCTCTCTTGGTCAAAACCTCCATACAAGTACCTATGCATGGGAAAACCTCTTTGCTGTGTTTATTTCCATTATAGGCTTGCTATTGTTTATATATCTCATCGGAAATTTGCAGGTTGGTGTCTAGTTGATGATATCTTAATGCTCATATAGTACAAAGAAATGCATTTTAGTACTATATATTTAATGAACTAAACCTATGCTGCTTTACTTTTGTTGTGGAATATTGTAGACATATTTGCAGTTTGCAACTACAAGATCAGAGAAGATTAGACGGAAGATGAAAACGAAAAAGTTAGAGGTTGATTTGTGGCTATTTAGAAAAGGACTGCCTAGCAATTTGAAGGAAGTGATAATGCAATTCATACAAAAAAAACTTGAACAGAACAATGATGTTCAAGTTGAGAACATCCTCTCTGTTCTTCCTTCAGCACATAGTAAATATATCAAGCGGTATCTTCGGTTGGCTACACTCAAGAAAGTAAGCATTAATTTGCTTTGTGAATTTAATAGTGGAAAGACTATAGGCCTAGCCATAGTTAAGTAGTTAACAACTAGTTTTTCTTGAACTTAGGTGCCAATGCTTCAAACTAAGGGGGAAAGTCTGCAGAAAGCACTCTGTCAGCACCTCGAGCGGGTGGACTATCCTGAGGACCGTTGCATTATTAAAGACGGAGAGCGACTCAATAAGATGATTTTCATCACACATGGCACTGTACAGACCTACAAGACCAATGATAAGGGTGGAAAATTTGGTTCCAAGTTTCTTGAGAAAGGGGACTTCTATGGATCAGAAGAGCTTCTCAATTGGGCATCAAAGTTGAGCTTTTCCGACGACTTACCAATCTCGACCAGAATGGTTAAGACTGTTACGAAAGTCGAAGCCTTTGCGCTGAGCTCAGAAAACTTGAAGCCTGTAGCCACCAAGTACTGGTGGAATTTCACCAAGGACAAGGAGCTAAGTAGTTTCAGCGAGTCTCTGCTGAAGGAGCTTGCAGTATCTTCCATAGAAAAGGAAATCCATCGCCGCAGGCAAGCAAAAAAGAAGCAAACAATAAGTTCTCTCCATAAGTTGGCTACTAATCAGGGTGGTGCTAGCAAGAAGTGGCAACGGGTCATGACCTTACTGATGAGGGATCAGATACCTTCACCGGTTGGTGCTCTAGCGACAAGTAACTAAGCCAAATAAGTTACGTTTTTAAGTATTATTCTAGCCAAGATCCAAGATATGTGTGTGTGTATATATAGTTCAAGGTCAAGTGTATTTAACAAGTCCCTAATCAGAACAAAGTACGTCGCTTTGGAGAGCTTTGATTTTGAGTAGTGCAAAAAGCAATAACACAAGGTCCCCAAGCTACGATGGGTATTCTTTGCAGTTTGCAGCAACCCGGGAGGGGTAATTTGGTCAATTGCAAAAGAGACTGGACCCATGGATTTTAAGTAGCCCAGGGTAGGAAATTTTACAGCCCAGATGTCGAGACAAGCAGCCCATAGCTATTTAACCCATCCACTGTGGTTTACATTCACCTCCATGAGTTGCATACAGTCTCAGCTCCTATGACGGAAGCAAGAGGACGACATGATGAGTCATGACAACTCCTTACGATTAGGGTTTTAATTTACACAACATTATGGGTCAGTAAACACAAAAGTCTAATTTAGTTTGTGTTTATTTTGTATTGATCGACATGAGGCCTGAGAGAAAATTAGAGTGGGGTTTTGGGATAAGGTATATGTATGCCACACTACTAGCAAATAACTCATTACACACTGATTGCGATCTGTATGTATTACACTTTACACACACTAAAATATGTGTGCATAGCCCATTGCCTACCCTACATTCACAGATTTGTTTTCTGTGGCATTTGGGTGGGTGGTCTTTGATCTCTCCGCACAGATAAAAGAGTGTGTGAATATTTACGCGGACCCCACTCACTTTTCCTGATTAATTTTAATTTGATAAGTCAGTGTGAGTTGATGATAAAAGAGGGGCTGTGACCACTTACCTAATTTCAACAACAAAATTGCCCACTTACTCTACTAAGAGTTTTTGAACCCCACTTACCCAATTTAATATCTATTGACAATTTTGTCCTGTCAATTCACCTAAAACTCATCGATCTCTGTCTCCTCTCAAACTCTCTCTCCTCCCAGAGTCTCTCTCTCTCTCTGCTTCACGCTCCGGTGAGGCGTGAGGAGTCATTGCCGAGAGCGACCGTCTGGACGCGTTGGACTTCCACACCTTGACGTGGAGCTTGCCGTCATCGCCGATCTCGGCGTCGGTTTTGAGGAAGTCGCGGCCGTAGAGGAACATGACGTCGGAGTCGACCTTGAAGGAGACGATGGAGGCAGCGGTCTCCAGGAACTGCTCCATTATCAGCAGCTTGGCTCCGGAGCTCGTCCTTCACCTTCAGCCTCTCTAGAATCTCGAATTGGTGCTTCTCCTCCAGCACCGCCTTTTCGTGCTTGTGTTGCTCAATCTCTTGCCTCAGCCCCGCTTCTCTGGATGGCAATCCCTCTGCTATTGAACTGCCGTCCTCGGCCATCTCCGGCCGCTGTGTCGGGTTCTAGTGAGGTTCTGTTTTGGTCGGAAGTGGGGAAGCAGTGAGATGGAGTCAGAATTTGGTGCTCTGCTTATTTGAGTGTGGTGATTGAGTGAACGAGATGATGCCACGCAGTTAGCATGCACGATCCTGCTGTTAATTGCAGTTCTCCAAAATCGAGACCTTGCCGTCTTGGGGCACGGCGACTTTTCACTATTGTACTTTGACTACTTTCTTAAATGAGGGACAGGGATCACTATAGTGTGGTGTATTGATAAGTTACCTGTTGTTTTGTGTGTATTAATGCCAAATTATCTGTGAATCATACAAAATGGTGCATTTTTGGTGGTCTATTGGGAGGCAGTAGAGACATTGGACTTTGTATTTGGGGGGCAATAATATGATTATTGGGAGCCAATAATATGATTATAAATTGATCAATTGTTCCTGTAGTGTATTCATTTTGGTTTTGGGAGTTCATACAATTCACTGGACGGCAATAATATGATTTTTGGGAGGCAATAATATGATTACTGGGGGGCAATAATAGCCGGATTCCGGATTCCAGTCATCGGTCGCCGGATTTCGGTTACCGGTTCTCGGAATCCGGTCATTGGTTGCCGGAATCCGGTCACCGTTCGCGCGGAGTTCGGTCACCGGTCGCCGGAGACCGCGCCGGCCACTGGTCACCGGAGCAAAGTAAGGTGGAAGGTGACTTCTCTCTCTAAGTGAGAAAGAAGGAGAGGGCAAAAAAGTCTAAAAAAAAAAGAAAAAAGAATTAATTGGGGAAAGGGGAAATAATCCCTTAGAGTGTTTTGGGTAAATGGGGTTAAAAAACAGTTGGTGGAGCAAGTGGGCCATTTTTAGCCTAAAATCGAGTAAATGATCATTTTTCCTAATATTAAATATAAACTACTGCTTTATTTTTTTGAATAAAGGACTGGTGCGGCTGCCCTCACGCCTTAATTAATGAAACTGTCGAATACACCGGGGGGGGGGGGGGGGGGGGGCACATTAAGCCTAAACCTCTGATTACCAAGGTTCGAAAAATCGCTAGGCGGGGGTGTCTAGGCGCCGCCTAGGCGGTTTTATATTTTTTAATCTTTATTTTATTTTTATAACATTTAATTATATAACTAAGTATATATAAAACATATTCAAGCATATTGCATTATTATTTTACTTCTTTATAAAACTTCATTACCCAACTTATCTAATTCTAGCTTAAACTGAGGTTATTATATATAATGGTTGATTATATATTGGATTAATTGATGACTGCTGGGCTAAGTTGAATAATTAATAATGGTAGTTTCATAAAATAAACATATTCGGTGGATATTCGGTGGATAACTCTAGCTTAAGTCGTTTCCAACCACCAACCCTTTTTATTTTACTCTTTGTTAATACCAAACGTGAGCTGGCTTTCACTGCTTCTCAAAAAAGAAAGAAAAAACATTTGCTTCTCAAATGCCAGCTAGCCACTGACCACTTCGATGAAAAAGAAGAAGAAGCAAACGACTTTCCCAAGATCAACTCTTTCAATCAAAGAACATCATTGGAAAACCCAGATCGAGTTCCAGTTATCATAGAACTTCTATGGAAAATACCCAGATCGAGTTCCAAGCCAGTTATCTTTGAACAACATTGAATTATACCCAGATCGAGTTGCCAAAATCCACTACCAGATCGGAGTCTTGATCAATTTCAGATCACAAATCCTCTTTCTCTTTCCCTATCAATCTTACAATCGATTTAGTCTCATCGATCTCTTTTGTCAATCCATCAATCTCTATCTGATTTCTAGATCACCTCAATCTCTTCCTCCCGCTGATCTATGAGAGAGGCAGAAACCCGCCTAGATAGGCCGCCCAGCGCAGAATCGCAGAATCGCCCAGCCTCTAATCGGCCGCCCAACCCCGCCGATTTGGCATTACTCGAGTCGGAGAGCCGCCGCCCAGCGCCTAGGCGGCTGAGTTTTAGAACACTGCTTATTACAATAAGCATCTAGAGTATGTCCCGAAATGATATCAGGAAACTACTATTTTATATCCGTGTGAAGAATTCCAAAATCCAACTATTACGGTTCATCCCAACCATTACTGTTCACTGAATATTTTCATTTTGTATAGGATAATTTCTATAATTTTTAATTGCAAAATGATATTATCTTCATTCTGAGCTTCTACCATTGATTTCACTGTAGAAAGTTCAAAGACAGAGACTTGTAATGAAATGTCCTCTATTTGCCAAAAAAAAATGAAATGTCCTCTAACACTGCTACACTTGAAGTATCCCTGCAAGATCCTGATGAGTGATCTCTTTCTGCCAATTCAATCTTCATACATCTTCTGAAATCATACTCTTGATTGGTCAATTTCACTGCATAAATTTCAAAAACAGAGGAGTTACTCATACCACAAAATCTCATCCATCTAACTATACAAGGTGTAACCCCATAAACTTCAAAATCTAACACTATATTGATAGTGGGGGTTACAAATATTAAAAAAAAAAAAAGGGTTAATGCTCATACACCCCAAATCTGGGAAAATACTTCTCATACACCCCAGTGTATTATTTTTGTTCCCTCTCACACAACTTTTTCTCGTTTTCTTTCTTATCTACCCCTCTTTTCAAAACTCCTACCATTAGTACCCTTTATTTAGCAATTGTCTTGATCAGTTAGAGTCTGCATCTGCATATGTCTCTTTCATAAGTTTATATATGTTGTTTTAGAAACGTGGTGGGCCCATCAGAGTTTGTTTCATTTGAATATATATATGAAGCTGATAATCATCCTCTAATTCGAAAGGTAAACAGTACAATTTACTATTCATAATTTCAATTGTAGACAGACTTGAGTTGGTTGCTATATGCAAACAAACTACTAAAGAACTGCAGAAAGAGAGAGAAAAACTGAGAAAATTAAAAACCTATCGGGACAGCCTTGATAGAGAATCTCCCAATTACTGGGATATTATTTATAGACTTCAGACTAGAATCTATAAAATAGAAGAAGAGATAGAAAATCTCCTATATGTTCTAAAAGAGGAACAAAAACCTCTTGATTATTTGAGCATTGGTTAGATCCGCACCTCACTGGTATCAGAGCTTGTAAAAGGCTCAAAGGAGAACCCCTCCTTAATGGGGACAATGTCAGAATTGTTATTAGAGAAAATAAATTCTCTACTGAAATCTTCTGATGAGAAATATCAGAAGTTGTTACTAGCAGTATCTAGATGTCAGTCGACTCTAGAAAAAGTACATGCTATAATCCAACAATTGGAAAGATTGGAAAACAAACTGGATTATATCAAAGATCTTCCAAAAACGGAAGAAGAAAAACTAACGAGTGTTAGTAGAAAAATCAAAGAACAGCAAAAAACGCTGGATTCTATACTGAAGGAAAAGAAATTGCCTACAGTAAAAAAGAAGACTAATGGATTTAAACCATTAGAAAAACCAGATACAAATCGTGTTCCTATGATTTTTCTGGAACCATCTACTAGTCAGACTAGTATCCGGTATGAAAACCCGGAAAAAAGAGAAATGAAGATGTTAAGCATCTTTGGGAAAAAGAAAGGAGTTCAACTCCTAAATTCTGAAGAATTTGAATACAATGAAATTGAGCATGAGGTAAAAAATTCCTCAATTCCAAAGCTAGATTTCAAACAAATCTACAGACGGGGAACATTTGACCTGATGGATAGCCATCACTTCAAGGTACTTGAATTCACAACCCCTTCAACAACAGGAGAAACAGATCTCTTGATGATCACCCCTGCTGAAGTTGCCAGAGCACAA
>BDJD01002536.1:32993-44354 GCA_002564525.1 Rosa multiflora
AGTGGAGTTATAAATGTTTTTAATTATGAATTAAGAACTTTTGATACTCCTGTGTTCAGAACTGGCAAGAGACTAGCTTATCACCAAAAGGCAATCCTGGATAATCTCTTATTTGCCTTTCAAGAAAGAAGCAGTGGATTAATGTTCCCAGCTCTGTTTGCATTAGCTGAAGAACTCTACGAGAATGGTAGACCACAAGGTGAAGAGCTTCATACACAGTAGAGTGCTGTAAGGAAAGAAAAACTATCCTTCCTTGCAAGTCCAGAAAGTGCTAGGGTCCCTATCATGGCACTCAATGAATCAGACTAGCATGAATTCCATAGTCTGATAGGAAGGCACAATCCTGAAAACCTAGTTCCTCCAACCCTCTTCATTGTCTCAGGACCATATGTTGGAAGATACCTGGTAAATGTTCAGAGTGAACATCCTCAAGAACACAAGCTTTGGCTTGTTGAAAATGGTTTTGTCCATAATCTGTGGACTAAAACTAATGATGATCTAAGAGGCTTGCCGCCTATTATTGTCAATACGGTCAAAAACATCAGGAAAGACAACTGTATGCTTCGTCTGAAGTTCAGGTCCACTCCTCTAGAATGGATCCAGAAGACAGATGGTGAAGTTGAATATATTCCTCCATATCATTATGTGAGAATTATTCAAAGAAGATATCTTCAACCAGCCTGTGTAGCATACAACGGCCAACCAAATTCTAGCATCCCATGGATGAAGGCCATGGCTCTTGACTACATCAAAAAGATCATCTCTGAAGACAGCAACAACACATTCCTGGCAGCAGGAGAAAAGACAATTATCACTGCTTACGATCATCCTGACGTAGTCAGCAGCGATATATTCCTATCTCTAACCAGAAAAGAGATAGACTCGACAATGGCATGCATGCGTTGGGTGGAAAAGCTTGAAAATGACAACCACTACAAAATGTATGTTGATACAGACGTCGAGGATAATGCCACAACCACTCGCATGGCCCAGACAGACAACAACTCCTTTGTCTTTGGCCACCATTCTGAAACGGACGAGAACATGTGAAGCTACAGGTGAAGAATCAGCACCAAAATAGCAACTGTAGAACTTTAGACTTTTCTAGAGCTACTTTTGCTTTTTCCTTTTCAAAAAGAAAAGGTTAAGTGAAAACATTTCACTTTTTCCTTTTGCTTTTCCCTGACCGACCTCCACCAGCAGGAGCACTACGAAAAGCAAGAGTCACGGAGTTGTCCTGTACATTTTGTATTTTGAATTCTAGTTTGAGTTCCGCTCCCTATATAAGGAGCTTTAGCTTCTCTTAGAAGGCATTCGAAACTTGAGACAGAAAATATTCTCTCAAATAAGAAAGCCATAGTAGCAGTGTACTTCCTTTAAAAATAGAATAGCAGTGTGCTTCCTTTTTGAAGGTGTGAAGTAGTGTGCTTTCAGTACAAGTAAGTAACTACTCTCATTCTTATGGGTAGCTAAACAGCTTTTGCTGTTTACCTGAGAATGAGGCTCTGATTGTTTAAAGGTTTTATATGTATATTTGAATAAATAAATTCAGATGGATGTTCACCCACTTCTTTAATTTATAAAATATTTATGTCTTTATCTTTACATTTCGTAATCATCTTTATCATGCATGGTTTACTATGTCAAAGTTTAACATCCGAATGCATGCATCTCATGGAAAGCTAAAGTTCTAAAGCTTTACTGTTTAGCCAAAAAGAATCAGTTTTAAAACAGAAAAATTAGGACAAGCAACAGTGATTCCGCCCTGTGAGTAGCCGTTTAGACAGGAAGTCGTTAGGCGAAATGTGGCATGTTGAAGGCTAGTCTTGTTTTTGTTTTGAAGTTTTTACTGCTCCTCTTTTGTTAAACAGAACGGTAGAGGAATCTAAGGTCAACATAGGATACAAAGGGCATTTGTTTGTTAAAACTATCCATGTTAGTCTTTATCTTTCATCTATAGTGAAATACCAAAGTGTTGGGCAATTGGGAAAAATACCAAGGATTTTTGGGTATGCGGGAATTACCTAAAAAAAAAAAACTCATCTTGATTCAAAACAAGAAGAAAGTTCAAGGCAAAAAGATCAAAACAGAAATTGAGCATAAAGATCATCAATTTCTATCGAAATTGGCTAATTTATACCTTGGATATGATCCCGTGGTGAACACTTGATGGAAAAGGACCCAACTGTTCTTTGAGAAATAATAGCAACCAAAGGACCCAGCACCGCATTTTGGCAAGGTCACAGAGAGAGAGAGACAGAGACAGAGAGATCTGGAATGATAGAGATTTTGAAGAAAACACCTTTGAACCTGTAGAGCTAGATCTGGGGAGAGAGAGAGATCTGGGATTCAATAATAGATGCAAGATATAGCTAGAGCTATAGATCTTAATTTGTATGTGCTTTTTGCGATGGTATAGATTTACCTGTGCTTGGTAGACAATTGATAGAAAGAGATAGATCTTATCTCTAATAAGACTTGGAGAAAGAGAGAGAGTGGATATGGCTTTGGTTCTTGGTGGTGTTATTGTTGCGAGCCGTGTGATAAGAGTAAAAGTTTCTATCTCTACTTATCCTCAGGACCACCTAGTATTGATTTAATAGAAGAATGAATTGATCAACTTCTCATATGAACAACTGTGTGAAGAACGTACGAGCATCAACGGAAATCTGTAAAAGTTAAAAGAATACATCCTCGGTAATGATGATTACACATTCACACTGATCTCCGTGTCTGCTACACTTCAGGCTCTGATATCCGTGTGAGCTATTCACACATATGTCAATCAAATTGTCATACGGATGTGTGTGATAAAGTAGCAATTGCTACAGACAACTATTGATAGGAGCATAAATGCGACAAATATAGTGTGAAATCCCTTACACTTTTCTTAGTTAATTCCTTTAAAAAGTCAGTTTTAACTTTGTTTTCTTTTTAGGTAGTTCGTGGAGTGATTCAAGAGAAATAGAAGCTTAAAGGGAGCAACGAAGCCATGAAACATGAAGTACTGATGCAGAGGACCAATTTTGATCAACCATTTAGCCAGAAATCACAAGGGAAATCCACGGAAATCATTGTGCAAAACAGTTGCTGCAAAGCAGAAAACTGCAGTTTCAGAATCAGCTTTCTGGGAACGGTTTTGAGAAGCAATTCTTCATCATTCCAGCGTCACATTTGAATAAAGGACCAGCGATCCTTGAAGACATGATGTTATAATTCAACTACAGCCAAAGAACTGGTCATAAGCGTCAACGAGACAGTAGGAAATCAAAGTCGAAGTATGCTTCCCGATAAGGCGGAAACTGTCAGCTTTTCACGAAGCTTTTTGGGAGATCTTTTCCGGCGATTTTCTAGGAGTTTTTCCAGAATGTTATTGATCATTCTAGATGATATGATGTCATATAGCACGTGGGAGTCAAGAAACATCCAGAAACTTGTCAAGACGAAGTCGTTCCTTGTCCAAGAAGGAAGCTTCAGAGTCAGAAATTGAATCCTAGTCAAAACAGGACGGTTTTGCAGAATTCTTCTTTGGACGGATTTCCAGGGAATTTTTGGGAGGTTATTGCTGCTAAAAATATGAAGGAGAGTCCTAGAATGTTTCCTCAAGATTTTGGGAAGATTATTAAAGCTTGAAAATCATTTAATTATGCACCAAGTAGAGTAATCCTCAAGCAACTAGGGGAGGCTTTCAAAGCAGAATTGGGAAAGGAAACTAGGGCTGTGTATTCTATATATATAGAGCAGTAGAACACGTTGGAAGGGCATCATCCTACAGCACCATCTTCTGCCCTAAACCCTAGCACACAAAGTCTAAAATTCCCAAGTCTTCAAGAAGGAAAACCATGCACAACACCATCCATCTCCATCAAGCTCCTGCCGTGACCTATCTTGAAGGATTCCCTGCATCTAAGGCTGCCTAAAAGTGAATTCGTGGCCCTCATACTCTCCCTTTTACGGTTTTTATCCTCTTGTAATCGAATACACATGCTTTTATTTGTTGAATTTAAGACGATGTGTGGCTAGTTATTTTTGTTAGGGGCGAGGTTTGAAGCCCCAATTATGTAGAACATATGTTTGTTTAAATTTAGTTTCTTGATCTTTGGTGTGGATTGGTTGTTTATCTCTGATTGATTGAAAACTTTTACATGTGTTTGTTTTATGGTGGCCAACATAGGATTTATGCATGTAATTGGAGCTAGGTTTAGAAAATAATTCACCTAATCGTCTTGTTTTCTAATCCACAAGTATGCAAGGCTTTGAACAAAAGTTGATGTTTTAAACAACTAGAAGAGCATGCTAGGTAGGCGTTCCACACTAGACTGCAACTCTATAATCAATCGTTTCCATGAGATCTTAATGCTTCAAATATGTTGACACTATATGTGTTGTTGATAGGATAGCGTTCTATACCTTGATTGCATGTTTGATAGGCTTAGCTATTGTGCGTTCACGTAGACTAAGTAATTAGGGAAACATTAATAAGGGACATGATCTGCTCCGACTTGTTTCTTGGTTGATTTCTGTTCACACCTTAGTAATTGAAACTAGGTTAACTTAACATTGTTCGAAAGTAATTGGTGGTGGATTTCCGAGTCTCTAATGTCTTCTCCATATTGTTTTTCAACTTAAAATCGAAATTGCTTTCTTTATTTTCCTCTTATTTTCGTAAAACCTAAAAACAAACCAAAACATTTATTTTATTTTTTTTCTTTTCTTTTTCGTTTCTCCTACTCTCCTTCTCCCTATTCTACGTTTGTTTTCTTTTCTTTTAGTTAGTTTCAGATTTTATTTGTTTGATTTGTGTTTTAGTTAGTTTAAATTAGTTTGTTTCTATTGTGTGAATAATTAGTTACCCTCAATCCCCGGCTTGAACGATCCCTGCTTACTCTATATTGCTAACGACTACATCTTGCAGGGTTAAGTTGAGCGCTTATTTTGGGCGTATCAAGAGCAGATTGAAGACTTGTTGTAAAAAGGGTTCATTCGAGAGAGTATGAGTTTGGATTTTACACATTCTTTTTGTATATATTACTAACTTCAATTTTTGTTTTGTTTTTCAATGTGGCATCAATCTTACGAGGTGTGTTCTATATGTTCCATGGTTGGTCATTCAATGGAGACATGTCCAAGCATCCAATATAAAGGATACTATGATCAAAATACCATGCTTGGAGGATTTCATGACAACCAAGGGCATTGGAATAATTATTATTCACCTCCATACAATCCGGCATGGGATAATCCTCCTTACTCTTCGTGGAATGACTATCCAAACATGCAACAAGGATCTTTCAATGAGTTTGAAGCTTCCTCATATTCATACCATGACTATTGGCCACAAGCCCCACATCCTCAAAACTCAGGTATGTCTAATAATTATGATGAGATTATTAAGGAACTAAATGCTGCTACTCAAGCTGTGATTCAGGGACAACAAGCTTTGAATGCTTTTATTCAGCTACCTCGTGAGGGAGATGATGCTTGGGCAGAAACTCAAAGGCGTTGGGAGACCTTTATATCTCAGGAGCACCCTTCTAAACCGATGGCAACTTTAGGGGAGCTCCCGACAACTACGGCTTTGTGTCAACCTCATGATGCAGTCCATGATTCAACATTTGATGAGGACGAAGTAATGGATTTGGAGGAGTCATATAAAGAGCAACTCAATGTTGAGATTTTTGAGGATCACTACATGACTGAGCTTGAAAAGTGGGAAATGGAAGATCCCTTTGATGATGAGGAATCCTATCATGAAGAAAGTAAGGATGAGCTTCATGAAAATGTACACCAAGTGCCTGAAACAATCATGTTACCTAATGAAGATCCAAAAGGATATGAGGCCACAAGGGAGGATTGCTTAAAAGAGGAGTCCATCAAAGCTCCTACATTTGGACCTTTATTGCTAGCACATGGAAGACCATCTGATCCTACAATGCCTCATTCAAGCTCTACACATGTTCTCCCCGTCCAAGCAAAGTTTGAGTTTGTTGGCCATGTGGAGATGGTGATAAGTGAATATCTCATATCAGATAAGGAGATCATTCTAGCCGTGATTGTTGAACTTAAGAGAAGAAGGAGACAATGGAAGAAGAGAAAGAAAAAGAGAAGCATCAAATCCTATCTTTCCGTTGCTCCCAAGTTACCTAAGCTGCTAGCAAGGGACCATGAAACATCTTTGAAGAGGCTTAAGCATCTGATCGAACCGCGGCCTAAACCTCCTGATTACTCTTGATGAAGAGCTGCTATGTCAGGCTGAAGACTTTAAACCAAGCGCTTCTTGGGAGGCAACCCAAAGGATTTTTTCTTTGCTTTCTTTGTTTTCTATTTAGTTCCTTTTTATGTTTTTAGTTTGTGTGCAGGTCATAAGGTTTTAAAGAAGTGTGAAAAGTGTCCCTTCTGTAAAAACAGAGTGCTGACCATACAGTCAGTCTACTTTAGACGGCTTCCGTTTTTCGCTCAGATGGAACCAGAAGATGTGCCATACATGAATGGAAAGATATTTGAGTCTAGTTTCTGTAGGTTTTTACAGAACTGGATTCGGAGTTCATATGCATTCCCAGTTCCAGTTTGAATGCAGTAAGGTCAGTCCAGGAAAACAGAAAACTGTGCAGTTGTGTCACAGAAAAAGAAAAACTGGGCATATTTCCGTGGATGAAATGAGGAGTTCTTTAATGTACTCAAAGATCTATATGTATACTACCTTCAGGCCAAAAATCTCGTCCATTGGACCAGTGATGCTCCCGGAATAAAGGTTTGAGTGGGTAAAGGTCACTTTGCCCGGTTTTCTGTTCAAATTTCTGCTTTTTCTCTAACTTTATAGGGCTATAACTTTCAAACCGCTTGGAGTTAGAAGGTGTTCCACATATGCACAGAGAGATCGCAATGTCCACTTTCACCTCCCAGTGGTGTAATCGTCATCTGAAGCTGCATAGAAACATTATGGGACCTGGAACATGGGCTGCCGACACAAACTTATGGTTTCCAAAGATGCAACAAGGCTTCGCATGGAGCTTACGTTAGGAAGTCAAGACCTTATGGTCTTGAGGTTGGGGTCTTTTGTTGTCATCTCCAAAGGTCGTGAGCATTGGGAGGTCTACAAGGGGCAGCTTTTCTATCAACCTTCTCACCTTTCTTCTTTTAATTTTTTTGATTTCCTCTCTTTACACTACTATTATACATTGTTTGATTAAATTTGCCATACATTGAGGGCAATGTATGATTCAAGTGTGGGGGAAGGGAATCCAATTTGAGTCTTATTAAAAAAACCAAAAAAAAAAAAAAAATGAAAAATTTCAAAAATCCAAAACCCTAGCACACTGAAAACAAGCGCTAAATGCACACTTATAAATATTTATACACATATCAGTCTATTTTTCACATTTCTCGATACACACTGATATTTGTGTATATTAACAATAATAATGCAAACTGATATCCGTGTGAGATAAAAACATGTCATGTCCATATGTTAATTAAATATTCACACGGATATCTGTGAGAAAGTAGCAGTTGCCACAGATGACTGTGTAAAACTTCATACAGATATCAGTGGCTATTTCACATTCACACAGACGACAGTGTGAAAGTCGTTGTAACAGATGTCTCTATGAATTAAAACTCACCTTGCAAATTATAATTTTGCTATTATTTACGAATATCTGTGTAAAAATGATTTACACAGATATCAGTATAGAAAAAATACTTGGTACATACAGATATTTGTGAGAAAATCTACTCACACTGATTTCAGTGAGTAAATGTGTAAGCATTTTCTTGTGTGGGACCCAGTCATTCAGTTCACATGGATGTCTGTATCTCTAAGTTAAAACTCATTGATTTTTTATCAGTGTGAGAGTCAGTGTGTTTAAAATCTGTGTGTGTTGCTCTTTTTGCTAGTAGTGCCTCCAGCTAATATATACCGAGTTAAAATTGTATGAAAGCTATGGAGTCCTTGGAGTTCTATCGACTTTGAATCCCAGAAAGAAATAACAAAGACCAAATGAAGATGTAGCGTATGATTCTTTTTCATTTCATCAAAAGTTCAGTTTCTTCATGGATGTATTTGAACGTCATCTTTATTCCCAGCAGTAAAATGGATCTAGTTGTTGATCTCAGAGCTTCAGGCCTGCAAGGAAGTGAATACCATGATATCGGCACTAGAACAGTTTAGAATATTTGAGTTACTTTGGGCATAATGGCTTGTTTTTGTTTTTGGTTGAGGGTCCAGCCTCGCTCAGGCGAGAGGGATCAGTGGTCATTTGATGGACCTGTCAAAAGATACATAGTGAAAATCCTGCCAGATTCTAAAATTTAAATAGGATAAGACGGGGCCGGAGTTTACCAATCACATTCCCAGAGGTTCGTCATCTTCAAAACTCTCTTCAACGAATTGAGCTCGATCGCGTTTGCAAGCAAAGACAGCAGTGGCCTGTACGAGAAAAGAGTCATAACTCAAAATGGGAGGAAGCACCAAATATACAAGTTTGGGATCGTTCTTAAACCAAATTACCTCAGCGGGATCTTCATCATGCGAAGACTCTCCCTCAGAAGTCTCCTCTGCTATTGCCTTTTGTTTCCCAGCCTGAACAGAGGTTGTCCTGCTCCGGGTAGTTTGCTGCAAAACACACTCAGGAATAAGAGCGGGAAAATCAACACAAGGAAAATGAATGGTGAAGAAAGACAAAAACTTACTGTTTCCCTAGGCTTGTGGATTTGTATCCCTGGACGCGATGAGCGAGAAGGTAGAATATGTAGCCGGGGTTGTGCTGCAGGTTTGGAGAAGCGCTCAAGAATCTCGCGGTCCTCCAGACCAGGGCTACTCATGCCACGAAAGATTAGGATGAAGAGTTCGTCATGTGGCGGGTCCCAACAGTTCACTGACACTTTTTTCCACCAATCAGCATAGTCATCATCGACATCGTTGATGGGGTATAGCGCTCTGACCCAAGGGGGAATCACTATCAAAGTAAACTGACTCTGAAAGGGGGCAGACCCAGGCGGGGCTAATCTCCGCCAAGAGGTGTAGTAATTGGCAGAATCAACCAGAGGCCAGGGTACCAACTGGGCCAACCCAAATTGGCGAGCAAAGTGGGTAAGGGTGTAGAGCTCGTAACTTACGCGATCGATGGCAAGACAAATATCCAAGCAGGAGATGACGCGACGAAAGGCTAGGAGGGCTCTTTCACTATGATCCCGTCCACTAGGCAGAAAGCCATCATCAAGGGGAGGAGGGAATCGCCTACAAATGACTATTTTTGGGTCCGACATCTCTCCCAACAAGTACAAGTAAATAAAACACTCGGAGTAGGGTGGAGCTCGATACCTTACGTTGCGGCAAAGCCAGTTCCCCAAAAGGGAATCAACTGGAGGTTCCTTTGGAATATCACCACGACGGAAGAGAGTGAAATAAATCTGCAGCCAAAAGGCAAGGATCCAGAAGGGGCCACTAATGTCGGTATCAAATGGGCGCATTACGGCTCTATAAAGGGAGCGATATAACGCACCCAATACAGGTTGCCCAAGGCCAACGCAAATACCATTGTAGAGAGCAGTGGCCAGAGAATTCCAGGGCCCAGTAGATTTGTTGGAAGAAGTGCAAAAGATAAATTTGCAAAGCCAGAATTCCAGGAATACGATACCTCCTGTATGGTCACGCTGGGTGCAGTAATAGTCGCGCCAGAATTGGTAGGATTTGCTGTGATGCCCTCGACCAGCCATATCCATTCTCAAAGAAAATTGAATGCCATCAAACTGACCATGCACATAGGGGTCAAAGTCAATGGGCAACCTCGTGATGGTAAGAACATCCAGCAGAGTTATGTCATCTGCCCAAACTGGAAATCGAATGTATTGCTGGAGGTGTTCCAGAAGCAAAGAGCGGCGGCTAGCGGTGCAGGGCTAGTATTATGGGGAAGACAGAAGCATAGATTGATGGTTTGGGTGATACCCACGGCATCCCATCGGGCCAAATCTCTCGCTCGAACCTCCTGATACCAAACATTTTCCTCAGGAGCGACGGTAGGCCAGAAGCCCACTTTCCTCCTTGGTCCCCAACTGCTAAAATCACTAAGCACCTGCCGAAGAGCCGCTATGGGAAGCCCATAATAGGCCATAGCATCATCTGGAAAACGATCGCGAGGTGTGGGACCCAGACTCGCTTGACTATCACAGCCACCAAAGCCCATCAGTCGACTTCTCTCCTCTCCGGTCTGACTTCTACATCGAATACTCATGTTAGTTCGCCAGGTGAATGCGGCTTTCTCAGTGATTTCATTTGCCTGATCGATAACGAATGGTTTCTTGGATGCCATTTCTAGGTCGGAAGGAATACTTCTCCATTACACCTTGATTTATAGCTCAGATATTTTGGAGATTAATTTATTAGCTGGGCCAATGAGTGGCCCTAGTTGATAATTAATGAATCATTATTCCATCTTGAGAATCGCATCTAAGGCGATAGTGAAGATATTCCACCTTTTCTTACCACCGCAGGGCCAGCATAGTGGCCTGATGTTTTTTAATTAAAACATGATTAAAACCGATGCGGTTTTAGATGCTAAAGTTGCAGCAAAATATGGTGGTTTCACTTGGTGATTATATGCATTTATATGCGTGTAATTATATCTAAAACACTATAAATAAGCAAATCCCCATGTCAATTAATATGTAATTAATCCATTTTTATTTATTTTGTAGAAAATAAGCGGAGTTACTGAAATCGTGAGAAAATGAGGCGAAATTGGAGCAAATTGAGTTTTCGACAAAAAGACGGAAGTCAACCTTGAGTCAATACATTGAAAGGGACAAAACTTGATCACTCATAAGCAAATGAGACAAAGATGAAAATGGGGCAGCAAATTGAAGCTTATTGGAGAAAATGGCTTAACAATTAATTAAACCAACTTTGGTTTAATTAAAGAAAACGGAAGTGCATCTGCATGTGTGGCTTAATTAAACTAATTGAATAGCCATCATATTTGGGCTGTTCTTTATACCCACGTGCCAGCTGCATATCCTATTTTATCCACTTTTCCTTTCTTTCCCAGCCATCACAGCGTGCCAACCATTCGTAGTCCATCACCTCAGCCCAGCCCAGTGTTTAATTAACCTTAATTCTCTCAAGTACGAACGGAACACATCAGCCACACATATATATTCATCACCATTCACCCTTTCGAAAAAAAACCCTGCAGATCAAGCGCCGCACCACCACCCCATATATCCTATCAGATCCTCTCTCTCACACACACACAACATCACACCCCACACCCGAATTCTCTCTTCCTTCTCCAACAGTGCCGAACCCACCTCCATCTCTCTCTCTTTCCTCCATTTTTAAATCTCTTACCATTTTCTCTCAAG
>BDJD01002536.1:44927-60622 GCA_002564525.1 Rosa multiflora
TTTAGTAGCCTTAACCGGTACTAGATACGGGACTTGACACATATAGGAAATGCATGCATTTGTGAAATTGGTATCGATATTTGCAAGATAGTTAGTGTGAATCACCCGACACTCCCATGTTCCCATTAATTTGAAAATCCAAATTTTAATTTCTTGCTTGATAATTAGTTGTTTGTTTTTATTTTAGTTTGAATTTAATTTAGTTAATTCTCAATTCAAAATTCCCAAAAAAAATTCTATCTTCCATTGTGCATAACTCATTTGGGCTACAAGTTAGTGGCTTTGATTAGGCTTAGTGTGAGCTAAGCCGAGCATTGCCGAGGCTTGGTGCCTTGTGAATATTATTTTATTTTTATTTTTCATTGTATGCTTTTAAGTCACTCTAGCGCCAATTACCTCGGTTAGGTCCAACACCTAATCCCCGAGGTACGATAATCTAGGTTTTAATACTTCCCTTACTTGACAACGATTCGTACGCTTGCCAGAGTTTATGAACCAAGTCAATTGGTCACACGTCATGATGTCGATAGCCATGATCCAATCATCCTCTTCGGCATAAGACTCGCGAAGGATTAAATGACAACAAACAGTTTGCTATTTTGCATCTTATTTCGCCAAGTACTATAGGCCTTGATCTAGCCAGGAAAGCAGCTCCAACACCTACATTTGAGAAAATCAACAGAGAGCCAGCGAATAAGGCAGATACTTTTTGCTATACACCTGGCGAAGCTACCACCAAGGAAGAGAAGGATCCTCATTCGCGATCAAAAGCAGTCTCCTTCGCATGGGGGGCATGCTAAATTTATGATTTCGTACAACCTGCCCAAGTTTCGCCAGATCCATGGGGGGCAATAAAGTTGGCAAAGGAAGCGTCAATACATGACAAAGGCAATTCAGTAGTGGCATTCAAGCTTTATGGCCTATTTAGAGGCCTATATGGAAACAGTCAAGCCAATACAAGTGGCTTTGGAGCAACAACATTATAAGAGTAGTGCTGATTCAAGACCTCATCAGTCAAGAAGAAGACCTTTGACTTCGAGGTCTGGGGGGCAATGTTTGGACCCAAAATGAGCATTTTGTCCTGACAAGGCACGTCTTGGAGAAATTGAGCCAATGTCAGTGGCTCAAGCGATATACTGTCGACAAGTTCGAAATATATATTTAGAGGCTAAATAAAGCCTAGGGCTAATTACTGTTTAGTACCCTGTGGTTTTAATCCAACATCAATTCAGTCCCTCAACTTTCAATTTCATCAAAAACACCCCTGCAATATCATTTTCTCGTCCAATAGGTCCCTCCGTCGGGATTTCGTCAATTTCAGTCGTTAACTGCTGACGTGGCAGTCCAACTTAGCGAAAGTGGGACCCACATGAAAGTCAAATACCAAAAATGACCCTGGCCAACCAAATATGGAAAAATCCAAAATAATCCCCAAATTTTGAGGTTAGGGAGAATCGAACCCAGACCACAATGCATGCAAAGCAAAGCCCCAACCACCATGCCACTTGCACGACAGTGATATATGTTAAACAACATAATATATATATATATATATATATATATATATGTATATGGATATATCCAAAATAAGCCCCAAAATTTGGGGTTAGGGAGATTCAAACCTAGACCACCGTGCATGCAAAGCCAAACACCAACCACCACGCCAGTTGCACAACATTGATATATGTCAAACAACATAATATATATATATATATATATATATATATATATATATCTGTATACCCAACAAAATCTGGGAAAATCCAAAATAAAACCCAAAATTTTGGGGTTAGTGAGATTCAAACCCAAACCACAATGCATGCAAAGAAAAGCCCCAACCACCATGCCACTTGCACACCATTGATATATGTCAAACAACATAATATATATATATATATATATATATATATCTGTATACCCAACAAAATCTGGGAAAATCCAAAATAAAACCCAAAATTTTGGGGTTAGTGAGATTCAAACCCAAACCACAATGCATGCAAAGAAAAGCCCCAACCACCATGCCACTTGCACACCATTGATATATGTCAAACAACATAATATATATATATATATATATATATATATCTGTATACCCAACAAAATCTGGGAAAATCCAAAATAAAACCCAAAATTTTGGGGTTAGTGAGATTCAAACCCAAACCACAATGCATGCAAAGAAAAGCCCCAACCACCATGCCACTTGCACACCATTGATATATGTCAAACAACATAATATATATATATATATATATATATATATCTGTATACCCAACAAAATCTGGGAAAATCCAAAATAAAACCCAAAATTTTGGGGTTAGTGAGATTCAAACCCAAACCACAATGCATGCAAAGAAAAGCCCCAACCACCATGCCACTTGCACACCATTGATATATGTCAAACAACATAATATATATATATATATATATATATATATCTGTATACCCAACAAAATCTGGGAAAATCCAAAATAAAACCCAAAATTTTGGGGTTAGTGAGATTCAAACCCAAACCACAATGCATGCAAAGAAAAGCCCCAACCACCATGCCACTTGCACACCATTGATATATGTCAAACAACATAATATATATATATATATATATATATATATTATGTTGTTTGAGAAATATCAATGTCGTGTAAGTGGCATGGTGGTTGGGGCATTGCTTTGCATGCATAGTGGTTTGGGTTCGAATCTCCCTAACCCCAAAATTTGGGGTTTATTTTGGATTTTCCCAAATTTTGTTGGGAATACAGATATATATACAGATCCTATCCAGAGCGAGGCATCGCTTTGAAATTTCAGAGCGAGGTTAGGGTTTAGGGTCACTTTTCGGTCGCATATCCACATCTCAACCGTTCAGTTTTTAGGTACTAATGTATAGATCATCTCTGCAAAATTTCAACGAAATTGATGGTCTTTAAGGTATCTAACTCGCTTAAACCAATGGACGAACTGAATCTGTCCAACCTGAACCGTACTAGCTTTAAGGCAGTTATCAATGCCTTAACGACCATCAATTTGGCTGAAATTTTGCAGAGATGATCTATACATTAGTACCTAAAAACTGAACGGTTGAGATGTGGATATGCGACCGAAAAGTGACCCTAAACCCTAACCCCTAACCTCGCTCTGAAATTTCAAAGCGATGCCTCGCTCTGAAATTTCAAAGCGATGCCTCGCTCTGGATAGGATCTGTATATATATATATATATATATATATATTATGTTCTTTGACATATATCAATGTCGTGCAACTGGCGTGGTGGTTGGGGTTTGGCTTTGCATGCATGGTGGTCTGGGTTCAATCTCCCTAACCCTAAATTTTAGGGCTTATTTTGGATATTTCCATATCTGGTTGGGTATACAGATATATATATTATGTTGTTTGACATATATCATTGTTGTGCAAGTGGCATGGTGGTTGGGGCCTTGCTTTGCATGCATTGTGGTTTGGGTTCGATTCTCCCTAACCTCAAAATTTGGGGATTATTTTGGATTTTTCCATATTTGGTTGGCTAGGGTCATTTTCGGTATTTGACTTTCATGTGGGTCCCACTTTTGCTGAGTTGGACTGCCACGTCAGCAGTTAACGGCTGAAATTGACGGAATCCCGACGGGGGACCTACTGGATGAGAAAATGATATTGTAGGGGTGTTTTTGATGAAATTGAAAGTCGAGGGACTGAATTGATGTTGGACTAAAACCACAGGGTACTAAACAGTAATTAGCCCTAAAGCCTATTATGGAAGCATGGAAGCATGAAAAGTCAACTTTTGCACATTTTCCTGCTTCGGCTAGGAGAAACCGAGCCAAGCAAGGAAGAAGGAACGGACACTTAACCAAATGAACTCAAAATGATCTGAAACTCTGCAGATCCATTCTAGACATCCTAAGAAACATTTCTTATGAAGAGTGTAAGATCCAGATAGAAGTGGAAGACCTTCAAAAGATCGGTCCAATTTTCTACAAAAGCAAAACTGGAAAACTGGACCTGTAAGAGGTCCAACAGCGTTTCCAGCCCAACCATTATATCAAAAGCTCTGAAATTTTACCAGAATGATATGAACTCATAGTGGAACATTTGTTATGAAGAAGTCACGGTTAAAATCTGAATTCTTGATAGAGATATAATTGAAGGAATAAAGGAGCCGAAAGTGCTTCCTTATCTCCAAAATTCATCATTCTTTATCTCCAATTATGCTTCCTTATCTCCTTATCTCCGAAATTCATCATTCTTTATCTCCAATTATGGTTCCTTATCTCCAAAATTCATCATTTCTTATCTCCAATTAATGCTCCACTATCATTTGTTTAATGCTAAACACTTTGGCATGGTAGCCTATAAATAGAGGTTACAATGAAACACTTCAACACATAATTCACAACAACAATCTCTAAGATTATCCAAGCCTCTCTAGAGCAACCTTCTCCTTCTCTTACCGGTAGTCATACTCCAGTCCTAGTCTCCTCACGAGCCGACTGTTAGTGCTACCAAACCTTCCAGCCAAGCTAAAGTCACGCATTAGCAAGTTCTCCTCACTTCCTAGTAGTTCTTGCCCTGCTCGATCTACAACATTGAGTATCGATTGTGATTTTGAAGAAGCTCAGCAAAAGTCCTCGCCACGAGGCACAAAGAATCCCACGACGAGGTTGGTGCTCTCCTCGTCCACAATCGCTTGAAAGAAGTCAGGTCAAAGGACACCTCCGACGACCGCACCCAAACGGTGCTGGCACGCCCGGGCAGAAAAGAGACTGTTGACCAGCTGCAACAAAATTGGAGCCAAACAGCTAGCTAATTTGAATAATCTTTAAAAGAGTGCTGAGAATTAATCAATAGTGATTGAAGTATAAAAATGCAATAAGCACAAACCAATTGTAGAACATTTATTAATCAACCTTAATTGTAATATTCAAATCTAAAACAACATAAGTGCATGCACACCCTGTGTAAGACCATGCCAGATCAATGTTGGCTTAGCTAGTTGCCTTGTAAAAGGAAAATGCACCAAGTAGCTAGCTAGGCAAGCTAAACAATGTTTATTGGCGAGTTCTGAGCCCCAACTGTCGACGGATTTGATCCGGACTTCTTTGGTGCTTGTAATTGATTTCGAAAACGACGGACTACTGCGGCTATGGTAGTACGTGTCACCAAGGTTTTAAATCTCTGCGATATTTCCGATATATCCCCCGATATCTCATTTTTTCGACAGACCGATATATCTAGGGGGTAAATATCTTATCTTTTACCGTTTTTGCCAAATTTCTCTAATATATTAGATATCTGCGATATATCGCCGATAAAGTGAAGAAATATCTGTAAAATTTGAGGTAAAAATTAAAAAAAAAACTCGATAATTCTCTAAATGAAAATCTGTGTGAAGAGAGATCTCCTAAAGGCAAATCTGACTATCTGAGTGGGGAGAAATCCCCTCAAGGTGAATCTAGGTGAGTAGAAAATCCCCTCAAGGCGAATCTTTACCCCGGAGAAATATCCTCAAGGCTATTTTAGTTGAGAAGTAATTCTCTAAAAGTCTAAATGCAAATCTGTGTGAGGAGAGATTTGGTACTATGTAGTCTATGACTATATCTGTAACTCTGTATATAGTTTGTAACTCTGTAGTTGAATAATAGAAAGAAGATAAAGCCATAAAGGTTCAATTATTCTAATGAGGCCAAATGACATTGCAGAAGGAAGTCAAGGAACCATATATGGATGACATGATGAGGAGAGAGTGCAGAGGAAAGAAATGGGTGCTTAAAATCATCAATGATCGATGGGATAACACATTAAGTCAACCATTGCATGCAGCATGTATTATTTCTCTATCTCGAAATACGTTTGTATCTTGATAATTACCTAGTTAGATCTATATTATATAGCTTTTTGGTTTCTTGTTTATAGCACATTTCTTAAACCCAAATTTTCATTATCGACCTGATGTTGGTTATAGCTCACGTTTCACAAACTCTTTGGCAACAGTTGTCGAATAATTTAACATAAATGGAGAAATTGCGGATACATTTGTGGATGAGGTAACTTCTTATTGATGACAACCTTAAAAAAGTTTGGGATTAGAAATGACCAATTTTCAAATGATTAATGCAGATTGTATGCTTTAGAGATGCAAAGGAATCATTTGGGTCAACCATAGCAAGAAAAACAAGAGAAACCAGAAATACAAGTTTGTGGTATATTCATATATGTATATATTAAAACACACACACACACACACACACACACACACACATAATTTCTTTAATAGAAAATGTTGACCTACTATAGCAGTAACTCATTGTAGTAGCTTTACAGCTGATTGGTGGACACAATGTGGGTATTCTGCACCAAACATGCAGAAAATTGCAATGCGTATTTTGGCACAAACGGCTTCTTCTTCTGCGTGTGAGAGAAATTGGAGTACATTTGCTATTATTCATACCAAGCAAAGGAACCGTTTGGCATATCAGAAGTTGGAAAAGCTTGTATACTGCTACTACAACATGAAGCTGCGGCTGCGAGATAAACAGGCAAAGAATAATGTGGTCAATGAAAACAACTATATAGATCTACTTCATGTTGCAAGCGAGCCGCTTGATAATGGCATTGATCCACTTCATGATTGGATTATGCCTGCACACCTCGATGATGAAGCTGGAAGACCTCTTCCACAAGTTGTAGAAACTGCAACTAATGCTGGAATCAACGTAGAGAGAGTCTTATCTGAAGAAGTTGTTAAAAACCCAAAAGATAATTCAGATAGTGATGATGTGTGGGGTGTTATAGCAACTCAAGATAGTTCTGATGATGGTGGAGAGGGTGGAAGCGGAACAGGTGGTGGAGGTGAAAGATATGAATATGGACAATCTTCTGTGGATGGAGGATTCCAATTTACCTGTGAAGGTAATTTTGATCATGAGACCCAAGATGAAGACCACGGAGTGAGAACAGCTGGTCATGGTGCTCAAGAGAAGACCCGATATGAGAGGAGGACTAGAGGTGTAACTGATTATCAAAGTACCCCATCTGATGTTTCTTCAATTGCCTTAAGTTTTGACTCTATCGGTTTAGGCACAGAGCGCAATGGGATCTCAAATGAATCTCATAAAGGCAACAATCAATTTGGTTATGATGCTTATGGATGTAATCAATATGGAGAAGTATATGATCAGTCATCCAGTTGGGTTCATCCTTATTATCCCCTTATAGGGGAAACAGTTGGCAGCTCTAAAGAGATCTATAACTATCATGCTCATCACTACAATTCGCACTATATGGGTCATATGTCTTGGTCTGATTATTGCATTTTCGTAGACCAGCGAGTGGCTTTTCAACCGCCTAGAGTCTTTTTTTGGATGTAGATGAAGTTGACATTCATATGTATTTATATGTAGTTCTAAATTTCTAATAAATTGACTTTTTTCAAAAACGATATTTTCTTACCTTGCTGTGTCCCCGATATATCCCCGATATTTCCGATATCTCCCTTTTTCAAAGTACCGATAGATATGAAGATACCGATATTTAAAACCTTGCGTGCCACCTCCTCTCTTTCTTGAGGATTGAGGGCATTGGTGAAGTTCCAAATGCCTTGGCATTTGATGGCTACCTTTCTCAAGTCGCTGGCCATGAGTGTAAAGCCTTCCACTTTTGAATGAGATCTCACATTCTCGTTCAGGCCAGGAAGGTTGGAGAAAGGGTTGTCGGGTACTGCTGCCCGCCTGAAATAGCCTTCCTTGAGTGACTTGGTGATCATTAATGGAGAAGCACTACCCAGTTTTTGTTTTCCAGTAAGTACTACTACTCGAATAGGTCCAAACAGTGCCTTGTGTTATGAAAAGCATCATGTCGAGTGGTTCTCGATAAAGTAATCTGAAGTTCACATCTAAAACCAATTGGCAATGAATGGAGTGGACCCAAACCCCTTATAAACTCATAGCCAAGGTCTTTATTTTTTCATGTGGGATCTATACTCTCAACACACCCCCGCAAGTGTGGTGAATTTTCAAGTCATATATACATGATACATGTGGACAAATTGGGTGACGTAAAGCCTGTGTTGCCACGAGGCATACACACGTGGGATAACATGCTCTGATACCATGATAAAATAATCTAGAATTCACATCAAAAACCAATTAGCAATGGATGGAGTGACCCAAATCTTTATAAACTCTCTAGACAAAGTGTTGGTGAAATTACAATAAAATTATAATTTCTATATGAGAAACTTGTTGACAAAAGGCTGAGGCGCGGGTATCTCGCTCTCTTTAAGGAGATTCAAGCCCTCTGCGGAACAATGCCGGTGCATCAGAAATCTCTTGACTTGTCCCATCCAGGATACAACAGCCCAACAACAAGTTGGGTGGCTCCCACCAATCTGCACAAATTGGAGGAACCTAAAGCTCCACCAAAAGAACACATTTCTCTGGCCAAAAAACACACAAGACTCTTTGGGAGATTTTGGAAAGAAAGTTGATGGATGAATAGTTGAGTAAAAGTTTGATATTTTTTAGCATGCAACAAATTGTGCTATTTATAGGCTCTTACGACACTCCCTACAATTAATAGGGTAGTAACCAAATGCCATAGGTTACAAGAATTAAAACCTAAAATAAATCCAAAATAAAACACCATGAGTTACAAAATAAAATTCAAAATAAATTCTGAATTTAAACACACAAATAAATTCAGAAATTAAACACAAAATAAATTCACCTAAATTTAATTTCAATAATAAATAAAATATTAAAATGTTACAACACAAAGTCTCCATTTTCTTAGGTGGAATCTACATATTCTCAACAGTTCTCCGGCCGCCTGGAAAAATGTTGCTCTTCTCCCCATATATCACTGGCTTCGAATAGTCGCAGATCATTTTCACCACTTTTAGATCAGCATGTTTAAACATCAGCTCCTACATATATAGGGTTTATTTATTAACTCAATCAACTGACGTATTGATACACAATATATATAAAGATGGGGATGGTGAGGTGGTTGAGAAACATATATTTCTGGGCTCTCCCTCAAACGGAAACTTGAAGAAAATAACTAATCATGAAAAATTTGAGATGGTGTATATATGTCACCTATACAAAAAGATAAATTTAAACTTTGAGTCCTGGGCTCCTGGCAATGTAATATTGTATAGACCGTGAGACGTGCAGTTGGTTCGAATAAAAGAAATTTGCTCACACAACTCCGACACCGACCAAATGAATGAATAAGAAAATCAATACTCAATCTTATTTTTAATCTCAAATTGATACTAAAATAGGCAATTGGCGATCGATAACAAATACCAAAGCTAAAGTACACAGCAACACAAGGACGAAACGACGATATATATGTAATTAATAAAAGTAGCCCATGATCGAAGGACAGAAGGCTAGGAGTTTATCAATAGCTTTAGCCGCCTTGTAAAAGCAAAGGCACAAGTGCCCTAGATCACTGGCTAGGGGCGATTTTCAGGCTTCAGCTTCGCATCACCCACGGTTGCCAGTGGTCGATGTTGATACACGCTTCTTTGGCTCTTCTTGTTGCTGAGACTTCCCAGTAGTGGCACATGATCCGCCGCCTCATCTTTAGACGCATTGTAGTCGAAAGGCCACAAATGTTCGCATTTAGTTACTATGTTTTTCAAGTCCTTGGCCATGAGAACAAACGCCTCAACCTTTGTGTGACACCGGACATTTGCGTTCGAGGTAGGAAGTGCCGCAAGAGATGATGATCCAAACTGCAGAAGCGCGTGTCCATAAGAATCACCCGTCTTGAGGAAGTTGGTATCCATGGATGGAGAAGTAGCCGGTTCTGTTGCTTTTCCGTAATGACTTCTCTCAGTAGCAGTCGTGTAAGTCCACATAAGCCCTTCTGTAATGAAGACCATTCGATCAAATGGTTCTCCCATCTGAAAAACCAAGGTATTCTCTGGGTAATTCACCGGCTTCAGATAGTCGCACATCATTTTCAAAACTTTTTCATCCATCTGGCTAAGCATTGGTACCTGAATATGTATATAGACCACTAATTAATAAGCTTACAATATATAATCGACAACAGTCACAACACACACACACAAATTAAGAAGGGTGCGTACTGTGATGAGGAACGTACTTTTCTTAGCGTACTCATGCAAAGAACTCGCTTTAGAGCTTTCTTGGTATACCAGGGAAGAACAGAGAATAGATTCTCCAGATCTGCATTTATGTCCTCTTCCAATTTCTGCTTAATGTTTTTCATGATCTCTTCCTTCATGTCATCTTGGAGGCCATTTTTTTCCATCCACTTTTCTATATCGTTCTTTTTGGTCTGAATCTTCTCTCCTACCTCCTCCGCTCTTGTAGTTGCCCTCGCCATATATAACTGTTTCATATGATGAACTCCATCAATCACCTCCTCAAATCATTGCTATGTACAAGACGTACTACAAGTTTATATAATATGTACGTAACAAGGGTGATTAATTACCAACCTGAACATTTCCAATGAGATATAAAAACAATAGCAAGCCGATGATAGAAATAAGAATTGCAAAGCTGTTTTCCCACAGATAGGTACTTGTTTCCAAACTTGTGCCAAAATTACTGCCACAGAAGAAATTGTCAAATGATAAGTAATTGTGAAATACTAGTTAATTAATAACTGCGCTGGCAAAAATTATAAACTACGCGCTTATAATGAAGATTACCTTAAATTTCGCAAGCCCCACCAGAAGCAGAAACAAATCTTTGTTGGAAAATTTATTGGCCCCAGGATATCATTTTTGAGGGCATCAAAAAATATCCCGAAATCAAATGGTGGTTCAGTCATATTATATGGAACTTTTAAAAGGCAAAGATCTCCTAGAGTAGTTTTATTGAATCCTTCGGTTACAATTGGAGTTTTGTCATGGCAATAAAAAGTGCATCTTGATCTTGGATTTGCATCAATGCAACTTCGATACCAACATGATGTCTCTCGAAAAATAGAAAAAAAGTACCAAAAAGCTCCCAGTACCTAAATAACAAACTCACATTAATGATGTTGGAAGGTGCTGGTAATAGTACTATCTGTTTGAACAAAAATTTGAATATTGTCTACAGTAGGATCAGTATCCACCAAGCTAGGATTATCTATGTAATTAATGACTTTTTTTTAATTAATCAGTTATTGTCTTGCAATAACGTTGGTAAATATTATAATTTCAAAGTATACTCTTATACACTTATATATATCAGTACGGCTGCATTATTTGCTGTCTAGATTTTTTTTACAATTAGATCTAACTTGACAAATGCACGATTAATTAATTCAAGCATCCTACCTAATCCAAAGGAAGAAAAAAAAAAAAAGTGAAAATCATAATGAATTGAGCAGGGGTCAGATGAATAAACTTACATGACTGGCAAGGATGTAGAGAAAAAAATTGAATGCACCTTTAACCCATAATGCGGAATGTGTAACCGCAGTATACGATAGATAAATTCGATAAATTCTTGGCACATATTGGATTAGAACAAAACCACTCAGAATCTTTCTTCTCTCCAAATAGTTACTGCCTCCCATTTCGAAAAAGAACCCTAGTATTAGCAGCTGGACAAAAAATCGTGGGTTAAAAAGTCCATTAATTACAGCTGGTTAACCTAATTTCTATCTAATAATAACTTTTCTACCAAAAGAAAATTAAGTTCACTCTTACTTGTGGCATGGGGAAAATAGCGAAAACATCAGTTAGGAAAGAGCGCCATGACAATTTGCGAGAAAACTCCGTCGCAAACTTAATCATCTGAGCTCGGGATACCGATTCACATTCCCAATTTTTTGAATTTGTATCCCTTGGAACCTTTGAGGCTGCAAATTTGATAGCTTCACGAAGTTGGTATATGATATGCACTAGGAAAGTGATGTCCGTGACTGATCGGAAAACCAGAGCTGCAGTCCGCACTTGTTTATCGATTCCCATGCACTTTTCTTTCTCATTGATGTATGGAATGTAAAAGAACAAAGGATCAAATAAAACTGCAATCACACATGAAGTTAATAGTATCGTATTCCACCATGGGTTAAAAACTGAAAGAACTTCCGCAACTGTTGGCCTTTTCCCTTTGTTGCTTGCTTGAGTTTCTTCAGGTTCACGTTTCCGTATTGGATGTTGCCATAGAGCCTCAGGACAGTTGAAATCATAACCAATTCCTGGTGTAGAGCTGATAGAAGAACAAGAAAAAAATGTAAATTAGGGTCGGATTGACCATTCAACAAAAAAGATCGATGGATCCTTTATTAACCTAAACTAATTAATGAGGGTCGGATAGGCCTCCTCGAAGAAGTCCTTCCTCCAAAAGGAAATGAAGCCACCACTCTTGAAGAAAAATAATAGGTTAAGGAAACTAACCTCATTTCGATGATGCTCTCATCGTAGCAGGGTACCTGACAGTTAGACATAACTATTTTTTGCCTTCTCTTATGCTAGAAGAAATTATTTCTGAATTACTAACAGAGCCAAGGAAAATCTTCGTACTCCAGCAATTTTCCGAACCGCGCTCCTAAAATTTGAAAAATATATAAATAATTATAGAAGTGATTAGTATGGTTAAGATCTGAAAGGAGGAATAACAGTACGTACTTGGAAGCTAGAATTAACAATCAGACATGGTGATGGAATGAACAATTAAGGAAGATTTACGAAGATTGTGTACGTACTTCAGGAAAGGGTGATCAACTAGACAACTCGTAGTACTGGTAGGCTGGTAGCTAGAGAGCAAAGAATAGCGCTCTGACAATGAAGTAGGATACATATATAAGCTAGAAAGCCAGCTGGAGTTCCAATAGTTCCCAAACCACATACCCTTTTTGTTTTGTTATGCGCGCGTTTATTTTATAAATTGACATAGAAGAGGAAAGAAAATGGTGCAATTTGTATAAGAATTAATGGGTGTCATTTGCACTCAACCCAACAAAGTTAGAACTAATAAAAGATCAAATTCTAACAAAATTTTAGAGATGTGACATTTTTATAAACATTTATCGCGTAGCTTATCTGACGTACCACAATTACTGCAATGATAGTTTATATTTGACAGCTGTTTGGCTCCAAAACCAGTTGGTGTGCAAACAGTCTCTTTTGAGCGAGTGGTTGCGCAGGCGTGCCAGCACCGCGGGGTGCAGTCGTTGGGGTAGTCCCGTGACCTGACTTCTTCTTCAAGCGTTGTGGACGAGGAGAGCATCAACCTCGTCACAGGGTTCTTTTCTTGCCTTCCGGAAAAGGACTTCTTGCCTTACGCGGGTAAGGGCTGTAGATGTGGTCTCTTTGCGTTCACCAAATCGATACTCAACTTGAAAACCGAGCAGAGCAATCACTGGGAAGTTGGAGAGGAACACGGGTTTGCTAAAGCGTGACTCTAGCTTCGCTGGAAGTAACAGTGGCGGTTGCGCTCGCAGTCGGCTCCTGGGGAGACTGGGACTGGAAGTACGGTCGCTGGGTTGATCTGGTGAGGCTGACAGTCGGGTCGCGAGGAGACTAGGACTGGCGGGCGGTCACCGGGTTTCAACGAGGTTAAGGGTTTGCTCCGGAGAGGCTGCTGGGATTGATTACTCAGAGAGATTAAAGGTCAAAAAGAAGGTTTTTTTCTGTATCGTCTTTAGCCTCTATATATAGGCTACTGCAGATTTACTTTCCAAATATGAATGAAATACTATATTTTAGGCCACAGTTATTGGCCTTGAATCAAATCAAAACTCTTAATAGTTTTGATATTATCGTAGGCAATAATTAATAATTATCCGCCTCTGTCACCGCTAGAATATAGGCAAGGATTAATTGCCTCTTAGAGTCTCAGACATAATCTTCCTCTTGGATGTGGCAGGATATGCATTAATTATATATATATATATATATCGTTGCGAGCACTCGTCGCGGGGACTCCTTAATTAACCCATCTGCCATGCAATATGTATGTGAATATGTTAGCCACATATTGGCTTTTATATGCAACAAAGGAGTTCACCTTCCTTAATTGTCTGTCTGCCATGCATGTGCAATTATATATATATATATATATATATATATATATCTTGTTACTTGTGCCATGCTTCACGTGTCCACCATATCTCTTCCTTCATTGATCAACCCAATCTGCTCGCTTGCACAGTACTTGACAATCAAGCAAACAAATAATTAAATCATGCATGAGCCACCACATCATATATACATATATGTTCCACCATCAAGCATGATTGCATGGAAGTATATACTGTAATTATTGCTTGTGAAGGCTAGTGAAGAGTAATGGTATCCTTCCATCATTGATCAACCCAATCTGCTCGCTTGCACAGTACTTGACAATCAAGCAAACAAATCACCATTAATTATCAAATATCATGATAATTAATAATAAATCAAATAATATTCAGATTTGCTCCAAGATTGCTTGGCCTCTAAGTAGGCTTTATTTAGCCTCTAAACAATATATTCCGAACTTGTCGGAAATAAATAGCTTGGGCCACCCATATTGGCCTAGATTTCGTCGAATCCCCCATGTCGGGAAAAATATTTATTTTGGGGTCAAACAACAGCTTTAGACCATTGGAAGCCATTGTTGAAAGTTCTGAAACCAAAAAAGATCGAGTGGGGAAAAGACGGGTTGAAATCCTCTGTCCCCATTTATCCCACCTATCCCTTCATTTTGATTGGTTGACAAAGATTAAAAAATGAAACATTGATGTTTCAATGTTTCATTTTTTAATCTTTGTCAACCAATCAAAATGAAGGGGCAGGTGGGGGGTTAGGTAAATGGAGACATGTGGTGGGGATTTACAGGTGATGTTTAAGGTTTCATTTTTTAATCTTTGTCAACCAATCAAAATGAAGAGGCAGGTGGGATATACAGGTGATTTCCTCCTGGAATGATTCTCTGCGTTATTAAAGCAAGCAAATCGATATGATGTTTCGAAAATGAGAAGACGACTTAAACAGTTTGGTCTTTGTAGACCAAAAACAAAAGAAGAGACTGTGGACCTGACTTTTCCATACCTGGCCAAAGTAGGATCCGCACTCCAGTCTTTGTACATATTTGTCGTGAATGCTGGTTTATTTTTGTATCATCATCAACAACCACAGTGATTAAATTGCACTCGTACATCAACTTACATCACGTTGTTATCATCATCAGGCATTCAGGGGGCTTATTCGAGCAATCCAGATTTTCATATTTGAATTTGTATTGCATTGCAGTGATTTTATCTTGATAAGAGATATAACGTGGGAATTTGGCTACCAACAAACATGTCGATTGGAAAGACATGGACAAATATGAAGAATACGTAAATAATAGTCAATTCATTTGCTTAATATTAATAAAAATTCATATTAGATTTCTTTCAGGACTTTACCAATTGGTTTGGTATTGCAGCTTCAATTTCTTCAATTTGGCTTCGGATGTAAAAGGACTTTTAATTGGGATCCCGGTTTAAAGCAACGCATAGGTATTTCTCTAGTGGCTCGCCTCTTGGATTGGATATTTGGATTTGATATGGGTTGCGAAGAAATCTGTATGTGTAGCCTAATGATTGTTGAAAACTCATATTCTGCAAGATTAAAACTTTGGAAGAAAGTGTAATCGAAAAGGCTATACAGAAGGAAGGTGTTAGCAGATAGAAAATAAAGAAAATGTCGTTAGCCCAATTTTTGGGGAATTAAAAATCAAATGCTGATGTGGGT
>BDJD01002536.1:60652-80357 GCA_002564525.1 Rosa multiflora
TGAATTAACAGTTGAGATTAGAAGTCAAGGATAAATAAGGCTGGAAAGAGCCAAAAAGAGGATTTGGATCTATATTGAAGAGAATAGACATAATATGTAATGAGAAAGGTATGTGGATTTTCCTTCTTGTTCTTCTACTTCTTCTCTTTTTTTTTTCTTTTTTTTTTAGGGAGTATGAGAAGAGTGAGCATTTTGAAATATTAAAATGCATTAACATTAATTTTAAATCCAAAATAAAGTTTATTTAATTTAAACATTTGAACTCTTTGGACAAACTAAGCATTTGTACATGTAATGAAAACTTCCACATAACTAATAGAGGATAAATCTAGCTAAAGTAGGCCAAGGGAGCGAACGATGGAGGTGTTAATTGACATTCTCTATATATTGAACACAAATTAAAAAACCTCTGGATACTCAATTAATAGGTGAAAATGTGAAATCTAACGGAATTTGTACAGGTGTTTGTGTCGGTAGCTGGTATTAGCTAAGGACCCACGTGCACGAAAAAATCCTATTGAAATTAGATGGAAGTCCAAACTCACCACATAACTATATCTATAATATATGATCAATAACTCTTGCTTGGAAGGATGAACATGGTAAAGTTTGGCTTACTTGACAATATGAATCTGCAATGTGTTACTTCAAACTTAAGCAACGACCTCTGACCGGAAAAAAAAAATAAAAGAACTCAAAAAAACATTACAACAACCACTTCTTTAACTTCTTGCTATGCCTTGGTGCCTTGGTGGAATTTTAAGGCTTCGTATCAAACCAAGTACTCCACACCTTATGTTCAATATTCTTGCAGTTCGTTGCTCGTGAAAGAGTTCTATGAAAAATGAAGAAAAGCAGAAGAACAGAGATGACACTGGAAAACACAATGGAATACAGAGGCTTCAATTGTACTTATGGACTGTCATCATGTACAAATATTTATACTATATATATCTAACTTGAATTGGAAAATTACAGTTTTACCCTTAACACCCTCCCTCAAGCTGATGGGAGAGAAGCTACCATCAGATTGCATTAGAAAAGGGCTAAAGACTTCAGCAGTACAAGAATCTATAATATTGGTTTCAACCAGGATCAATGAGCGGTAGAGATTGACATAGCTTCAAAGGACTTAGGCCTGCCTACAATGTAGTTTAGTTTGCTATGAAGGAGTGGATAACAGCTGCCAAGAGCCTTGTATCAGATAAGCTCCAAGTAGAGATTGAGGCTTGTAATCATAATCATCGTGTTGTTCACCTCTTACACCTTGATCATGAAAATCTTGGTGATATTCCCTCCTGAAAGCATTATCAAGAGATAAACCAGATTCGATATTTTTGCATTTGTAAAATGGCAATTCATCATTCCTTTGCTTTTCACTCCTTGTTGACTTTGCAACAAATGTTTGCTTTCCTTGATTGTACTCTTGAACCTGCTCAGATGTCATAAAATGTGCCTGAGCTTCTGTTCTTGAGTTGGTTGCATTATCACTTTTGTTGCCAAGAGAACTCATAAGAGGACTCATAAAGGAAAGCTCAGGGATCGAACAAAAATAACCTGAAACAGAATCAGAAGTAGATTCTATTACAACAAAAGAAGTAGATTTCTTTTCTTGTAGAAACTTATCTTTATTAGAAGCAACTTTCTCATCCAGAAAAACATGTTCTTGAGAGTTCAATTGCTCCTCTTTATCTGAATAAGAGTCTTCTCCAACTTGTTTCTTCTTCGAATCTTGAGGAATTTGAATGTCTTCATAAGCACAATCTTCTGTAATCAGTTGATCAACACTCTGACTTTCAGCCACAGTGGAATCAGAAGTTGAGTTATCATCAGACTTTTATTTGACAACAAAACTTGCAACTTCTGCTTCTTCTTTTTGAACACATTCTTTTGTAACCAATTGCTTATCACTCTCATTTTCAATCACCATGGAACCACAATTTAAGTCATTAGAAGATGCTCTTCTCATCATATACTCAGAAGTAGGAAACGCTATACCTTGTAAACATCATATCACTAGAGACACATGCAGCATTAGTAGCTTGAGCTCTGGAAGTATCACCAAATGCAGCCATAGCAGTCTTGGAGGACAAAGACATGGACATCACAGTTTGATTAATCTCATCTTCAGCAATTAACAAAAGAGATCTCAATTCTTCCATTGAAACAGAGGATCTAAGTGTTTTGATTCTTATTATAGTTTTTATGGCAGCAAACTCTGCTGGCAAACCATGAAGAACTGAGACTATATATTATATCCTCATCTGCCAGATAAATTCCTACAATAGCAAGCTGATCACATAGTAACTTAACTCGAAGTAAATACATGTCAATAGAGTCTGAGCCTTTTTGGATGTTGTATAAGGAGATCTTCAATGTCATTATGTTATATGCCGATGCACTAGCATATTTCTCCTTAAGTCGACACCAAATTTCCCTAGAAGTCTTACTTCCAACAATAAAGGAAAGAACATCATTAGACAGAGTAGCTGCAAGTATAGACATAACGGCAGAATCATTTTGCACCCAGTCCATGTACTCCTTTGTCATATCAGACATAACCCCACCTTCTTCTGTAATAATGTGTTGTGGTGGACGAGGGAATGATCCATCGATATATCTAATGAGCCACAACCTACAAACATTGTCTCTACCATAAATCTCCAAGTTACATAGTTAGAGTTGTCTAATCGAACTGTGATTAGATTGTAGAAATTGGACAGTAGGCAATTTTGTAACACAGTACTGTTATCCATGATGTAAGGCAGCGCAGAATTGTAAAAGAACCTAACAGAGACTCACCGACCTTCACAGTTCAGCTCTTCTTTTTCAACTTTGTTTCTCATTCCCCCAAGAATAAAATTCTGCTCAAGCTAAATTGTAAATTATAGACCAGAGTAAACAACAATGATGTATATATGACCCCTTGTGGGATTTACGTCTTCAAACATACAAAGATGTAGAGATAATCCTTCGCCAGATATGTATATGATTAGCAAAGCAAATATAAGAGGTTCCACCAAGTATAACAAGTATATTCAACACCCTTCGTGGGATTTCATATGCAAAATTCAAAATTCAAGCGCACAAAAACCAGAGGAAAATAGAATGATCAAATCCTTGAACTCGAAGAAGATCAATTCAAGAAAAACTCCAACTCTTGAAGAAAATATAAGATGCAGATGATGTGTTCGACGAAATGACTGAACCAAAATTTAGCATCCAACCTCTTGAAAGCACCAAAATCTCACATCGCGAGATGAGAGCTTGAATGGAATCTTGATTAGACAGCAGCAAAAGCATCGAAAACCATTGCTTAGCACCACAACGAACACAGCGAGATGCTTATCAGGATCTAGAGCCTATAAACTATTGTACTTTGATGATGAAGTCCGGTCCCGATCAGAACCTGGCCCTTGATGCCATGAAAGAGTTCTATGAAAAATGAAGAAAAGCAGATCAGAACAGAGATGACGCTGGAAAACGCAATGGAATACAGAGGCTTCAATTGTACTTATGGACTGTCATCATGTACAAATATTTATACTATATATATCTAACTTGAATTGGAAAATTACAGTTTTACCCTTAACAGCTCGATCATTGACTAAAAATTGTTGAAAGCACCAAACTCAGAAATTAATTAACAATAATTGAAGATAGAAAATGTTAAAATCTAGTCTTTGTTTTTCATTCTGGGGGTTGAAGTCGATCAGTCCATACACTTAGCTGTCTTGCATTCACGCTCATCCTTGATCTCTTTCTAGTTTAGACCTTGTTAAGTTAGGATAACATGTACGTCCTTTCAAAGTCAACCCACTGTTGATAATAATAGTAGCCTCAATAGTAATTTTATATTGATGTTGGTTTAGCATATACAGAATTTAGCATTACTCCTATATTTTTATAGAAAATGAAATCAATAATACGGATGGAGAACGATTCTCAATGACTATACAGACTACAGAGTATTAATCGACATTATCTTCTGCTAGTTGCAGATTATTGCTAGCTACGTGATGAAGCTGACAAATCAACAACTATAAAAATTTCAAGTTAATTATATAGAAAACAACATTGATTTTGCAAGTAGCTCGCTAATTTGACTAATCTTTAAAAGATTGCTGAGAATTAATCAATAGTGATTGTTGACACCCAAAAATCCAGCTAACAAGCTCAATTCATGCCTTAAACCCAATTCATATTTCGAGGCGAATTATACCCGCAAACATCACGCCACGCACGTGGACCCAAGCCACGTTCATGCACTTGGGGCTTATAATAATGGGTGTGGTGCGGAAGGTTACAGAAAAGTATGATGTCCATCGCGAGTTTTAGGCATGCTGATAATTTTGGACTTGGGACCAAAATTCAAGCTAGCAGCCCAATTCTCAACATGGGCAAGGTGAAGAAGAGAGATAGCACAATTCAAGCCCAATATCTCATTAATGGGGATAAAGCCAACCAACAAGATAAGAAACCCAAAGCCCATTGAAACAATCCTCTCACCCAAAGCCCATTGAAACCATCTTAAACTCACCACGTCCAAAATCTTGATCGCAGCAACATAACAAAATCCTAGCAGCGCAGCAGAAATCCTCGGATTGCAGTCCCAGCAGCAGATTTGAGCAGTGGGAATCCTGGAAAGGTAATCCCATTAGCAGGATTTCTGGGATTATGATCACAGCTACACGCCAAAGACAAGACATCAAGCTTAATGCTGCATCACACATCAACTCTCCTATAAATTAAGAGTTCTTACTATTGTGAAGGGGGCATTCAGAAGCAACCCCAAAGAAACCCACATGCAAAGCAAACCCAAGCAATTCCCCAATACTTATCCAAGAAACATGTAGGCAAACATAGAAACAAAACCAAGCAGTTTCCTCCAACAACTATCCTAAAAACCCATTTCCAATCCAAAACTCATCAACCACAATCCGAATCCAAGCTTTCATGGCTGCTGCAAATCTCTCATCTTCACTACAAATCATGCTTTTCTAGCTCCCACTCCACATGCATCTTACCAAACCTCTTTTGAAATGATCAATTCACTGCAGTGCATATACAAGGAGTTGTCGGGAAGAACACAACAACAAGCTTCCTAGGATTCTCAGGTCCTTCGAAGTTTGTTGGGCCTTGTCTTCACTAACTCAGATAAAGGGGAAAAGTTTTGGGTCCTTACCCATGAATATCCACTGCCGTACAACCCTGATAACAAATGCCCTTACATTTTTGGCGACTTCACTGGGGACTAGGCTGTGTTTCACCTCAGCTTCCTTAACAACAACATTTTACTCCATAAATTTTCCATGCTCGCTTCAAACCAGTCATGCTTTACCATTGACAATGTATATCAGATGCATTCAATGGGAGCTCTCTTGATGAACATGCCAATACTCATTGAAACACAAGCTTGTTGCTTATCGTATTGACTATGAGACTTCAATCCATGAGTTCTTGTAACAAGGATCATGAAAGCTGTCAAAATCAAATTTATTCACTCATTAAGAAAGCTTCAATATGGAGTGAACAAATTAAGAGTCCTATTACTCAATCTATAAAAAGCCATCTCACCTTGAGGCTTCAACAAAACCAAACAAACCACCACAAAAAACCTCATCACTAGTTGATGCATTTCTTCCATATCTGATAAGGTCTGAACCTTCTGCCTAGGAACTAGGCCATGATTCCAGCAGCTAACTTCTTCCTTGCTGAACAGATGTCACGCTGAATCTTGATTAGCTACCACTGCTGAGAGCAATATATAAACACCCTATAAGCATCACAATCATTAGCACCACAAAACTACCTTACTTTTGTTTAGCCATTTTTCAAGCATTTCGAGCCTATTTACTAGATTTTTCATAAACCTTACAAACAACATGGAAGACAAAATATCAGTCCTTATTTGTGCTAATCACAGGCCTAAATCAGCTCAGTATACTCAACCTCAAAGCTATCATCTTTTTTGCAAAAGTAATTTCAAGCATCATGCAAGAATGCTTGGGGACTTTGCTTAGTGAATTTAAAAAAAATGTTATGATTTAACCATGGCTCCCTCCACTGCATAGCAGTGCTTTATGCTTTAAAAAAAAATGCATGCTCTTATTCCATGGCAAGATGACAATTTTCTTCAAACTATCCATGTTTTTGCTGTCACAACACCGCCAGATACAGTCAAGCAATACAGCAACAAAGTTCAAAGTGATGCAAGCAAGCTTATGCCATAAGCACAAGCGCTTCACACTTCCCAAGTGATATTCATTGCCGGAAAACATGCAGAGCAAAGTCAAATCTTGTTCTTTTAATCAAGCTATTGCACTTGGAGGCTGATGAGTTAGTTTCTGTTAATTACCTTTAACAGCAGCTCATCCATCCAAACTTTTGAGCCTCATATCCATGCATCGAGCTGATCTCATCTGAAAGCAAAAAAAATATTCAAATCAGGCAAAATCATTTAATCTGTTGCATAACTCAAGCGTACTGATTTAAACCAGAATCAATATATCAAGCATTTGCACTCTTATAATCAGGCTTAATATCTATTGCATCACTCAAGAGTACCCTTCCAGATCCACACACCAAAGTCGACCGGCAACAAGCAATTTTGAAGAAAAGAAGAACTATTAGATTACTGACAGATCTCAAGCATATTCATATCAGGCACACACATGCAAAATTTACAATCTTAATTTGAAAATAAGTCTTTCAAGCATACAGAAGAAGTGAAAAGAAACTTCAAGCACAACATTCACTTTGTTGAAAAAAAAAAAGTTCATGCATGAAGACGGGAGCAACCAAGCAAAATGGACTGAGCATCATGCAACTCAAGCAACGTTCCAAGCAATTTAAGCATTTCAAGCTGCTTAGATGCGTAGACAACTTAAAACAAAAAGAAAAGTTCACTGCTGTAACAAAGTCTCTCGCTAGTTCAAGCATCAACTAACGCCGTGGCGCCTCTTCCGTCTCCCACATCTACAGAGCATCTGCAAGGTCCTACCATCCTAATAACTATCTCCGATGACGACTCCTCGGAGCATGAAAGTGTGGAAAGCCACTCTGAGGATTCTGCCGCTTATAAGGAACTGATGACAACAGAGATTCTCGCGGCACTAGAGGTCCAAGAGGTGAATGAGGTGAGGCCTCTTCCTCTTGGTGACCACGTACCAGATATTGACCCGACAACTCGAGAGGTAAGCCATTGTTTGGCCAATACTTTCCATTTCCCTTTAGATCCAACCCCGCTCTCTGATATTTCTGAACCTGACCAGGATTCTGTTTGTACCGAGGAGGTGGCTGCAAACGCTGCTGGTCTTATCGGCGGGACAGTCGCCCCAGAGATGGAAAATGATACTGACGGTGGTAGTGCCCCTCAAGTCTCGCGAACAAATGAGACAACCGTCTAAGCTGAGGGCTCTGTGCTTAAATCTGCTCCACTTGCCCATGGTGAGCCGCGAGTTGAGTTTCTAGATTCTCCTGCGGCTGAAGGGACAGACCAACCTGTTGAAGATGAAGAAACTGAGGAAGCTGTCCACCTTTTTGCATTGGTGGTTCATGATCCTGTGGCGCCTCCGCCGCCTCCTCCTCCTACCAGATTCGAGAGATTGATGAGGGTGTTGGAGGTAACTCCTCCTTCTGCTGTGGATGAGGCTAAGATGGCGCTTCACGAACATCTGGGTCCTCGGGTATTGGAGACTGACATTCTCTCGCGAGTCTTGGAAGCTCTAAGGTATCTTCTCCAGGAGAAGGCTTTGACTCAGCGGCAATTTAGTGCTATCGACTCTCTGCTGAATGAACTTGGTAGGGGTCGCCAACGTCAATCGGCCTCGAACGCCCAAGACCAAGACGCTCAAGAGGCTTTGAATAGTGTCTCTCGAGAAATGGACATCTCTTGCGATATTTTAAATGAGCGAGCCATCCTCCTGCGGGAACTACAAATCCAAAGGTCCGACTTCAAACTTCAGATCGAGGACCTCCAAGCCCATTTAGCCTTTGTTGAGAATGCGATTGTTGCCGAAGAAGCTTAACTCGATGAACCTTTGGCTGCTTCTGAAGAAATGGGCCGCAACCTAGCCCATATCTGAGAACGGGCCACTCAGGCTGAAGCTGCTGCCATTGCAGCGAAACTCCGCGTTGAGGAACTTTGTTTGAAATTGAGCTTTGAGGGCCAATCTTTGTAGGCCCCCTCGAAAACTATTCGGTCTCCTTACATGCCAATAATCCCTTCTTTTCCTAGATTTAAGGCATTAATCACTCGTTGAAAAACAACAGTCATGAAAAATAATCTCGTGAAAAGAACAGTTACCTCCTCGAAAACCGTTCGGTCTCCTCACATGCTGCTAATCCTCTAATAATAGCTAACTCCTCAAAAACCGCTCCTCACATGCTGTTAATCCCTTTTTTCCCGAGATTTGGAATAACTAATCTCGATTTACTGACATCGGTTTTGAAATTGAGCTTCATCCAAGGGTGGGGATTTGCCTGAAGTCCTTATAAATAGTTGTATTTCAGGAAGGGAATACTCACAACAACTTTTCTGAAATATTCAAGAAATAGCCTTTCAGTCCTTGCTTCTTTTTCTCCTTCTTCACAAATCTTCCCCTCATGAAATGACCTTTAGCCTCTAAATTTTAGGCTTTATGGCGTAATCTTAAGCCTGGGTTAGGCCTTATGGCGTAATCTTAGGCAACCCCTTGTTTCGTCCTTCTGGAATCCTGCAACGATAATGCCAGGCTTCAGATTGGTTTAGAAACGCGAGGGGGCTCTGAGTGTGGGATCCACGATCATGCGAGATCATCTTTGTTAGAATCCCACACGCGGAGCGAAACGGAGAAAGGGAGGACGACCACTCTGAGGTTCGTCTTTCCTCCTCACGTTTCCTTCATTCTGGACCCGACCCATGTTGTGCCCTCCAGATGGAAGGGGCTTTGGTTCTCACCTTGTTCTCCCTCTTCTTGATAGAATCTTGGAGGGATGAGAACGGATGGGCTCTTTGGAGGAATGGGTTCAAGCTACAGAATGGTTGTTCCTATACTTCATGTCCAACCAATGGTGGTTACCATGGCTAGAGGGGATGCAGAAACTCAAGCTGATATTCGGTTCCTTCACTCTCTGCCCCTTCCGGAGATAATGGCGCGGCTCAACCCGTCGTTGGATTCCATAGCTGCTTCCAATTGAGGGGGCTTGGAGGCTCAATTTTCTTTCATTGGAGTCTCCCCTTCTCATGGATAATGGTGTTGGCCAAGCCTATATTGGATTCCTCTGCCGCTTCCATGTAAAGGGGGCGCGGGGGCTCCGTTACTCCTCTTTTTCCTTCCCTGAAGTCTGCCCCTCCTTGGGATAATGGCGTGGCTCAACCCGACGTTGGATTCCATAGCTGCTTCCACTTGAGAAAAGATTCAGAAGATATCCGAAGATTCCTGTTTTGTATTCTAGCCACTTTTGGCTTTGTAATGAATGTACTGCTTTTGGCCGCAAAGCCACTTTATCAATACAATAATATTTTCTTATCCTGATATTAAAATATCTATGAGAAGCTGAGTCAACTTGTCTCGCAAGGCCCCAAATATAAGACCTATAGTTGTATATTGAAAATAATATGAACTTTTAAAATATGCTCCGCGTCAAAAAGAGCCTCGCGGCGAGGGTTTTGAGAAAATATGTATGTTTTGGATCCACTTGCTGGCTCCCAACTCAAAACTCTTAGCGCCAATAACTCATTCTTTTCCAAGATTTAAGGCACTAATCACTCGTTGAAAAACAACAATCGTGAAAAATAATCTCGTGAAAAAAACAGTTACCTCCTCGAAAACCGTTCGGTTTCCCCACATGCTATTAATCCTCTAATAATAGCTAACTCCTCAAAAACCGCTCCTCACATGCTGCTAGTCCCTTTTTTCCCGAGATTTGGAATCACTAATCTCGATTTACTGACACCAGTTTTGAAATTGAGCTTCATCCAAGGGTGGATATTTGCATGCCTATATCTTCCTCCACATTATAAACCCAAATTTCCAATCCCAAAATCATTTCATCAACTCAAATATTTCTAACAGCAATCTTTCTTAATTACTCATTATCATCACTCTTCAATTCTCGCATTCTCTCAATCCATCACCAATGGAACCACAAAACCGGCATCCAACCGAGGATGGAAGAAGTAACAAAGTAGCCGGGAGTAGTGCTAACATGCTTCGCAGGAAGAGCAGTACTAGGTGGATTCCTACTACAGATCATATAAGAATCCTCAAGGAGCTTTTCTACAACAAGGGAGTTAGGTCCCCAACTATAGAGCAGGTTCAGAGGATCTGTCTCCAGCTGAAATGGTACGGCAAGATCGAGTTCAAGAATGTCTATTATTGGTTCGTCAACCAAAGGGCTAGAGAAAAGCAGAAGAAGAGGTCCACTTCGGATGTTCATGTGCCCATGCAAAGATCAGGGCTTGTTGGCAATGATAATGTTACCAATTGGAAACATGAGGATCAGTATATTAACTTTGGATCTTCTGCACCTGCTTCTGCTTCTTCCGCTGGTGTGATGATTGCTTTTAACGGGCAGATGGGGAACTATGGCGGTTATGGATCTATGAACATGGAGAAGAGTGCTAGGGATTGTTCAATCTCAGCTGGAGGGGAAACTAGTTCTACTTTCTTTGACATGAATGTAGAACAAACTTTCATGGAACAAAGAGAAGAAGATCACCAGGAGATTGAAACCCTTTCACTGTTTCCCGTGCATGGTGAGGACATCTTTGGCAACATGAAGACACTACTTCCGATGGAGGTAGCGGTCACGGTGGTGGCTCTCACATTTCCCTTGAGCTCAGCCTTTCCTGCGAGGGCAAAGCTGGAAAAAGTTTCCGAAGCCGCTGACTCGGCTTAGTAGCTTCGCGAGTGTAGGAACACTTAGAATTGCCCCCTAAGAATTGTATTTATGATTTTTTTTTTTAGAGATATAAACTCATCATAAACAGTTGAAAGGACATCCTAAGACTCAAAACAAAACAAAAACAAGAACAACACATAAAGTGACACAACATACAAGAAAAAACGTTTTGGACTTAGGGATATTTCTCTTCTCCTTTCAGAAACTCCTTTGGAACATGACCAGGTGAAGAGAGGAACGATTTTGGCGGAGCTCAACTCACTTGATTGACAGGGGACGAGACCCTTTGTCAGCACTGCTCGTATCCAAACTAGACCTTAGACATCACATCCCATTGGATGCGCCTACGATGAAGAAGATATTTACCCAAAATTTATTTTGACTTTAATAATAAACAAACAACCAACGAAAATATTTACCCAAAATGGGCTTAGTATTTTTTACGAAAATAAAATAGCATGAATATTCATATACAAAGCTGTAAAAATTTAGGTTTTAGGCTTAGTATTGTATAGTGTTGCCCCCCCTAGTGTTGCTAGGCATAGCGAAGAAATGATTATGGGCCTCAAAAACAGGCCTTCATGAATGGACTTTGCGAGTGTAGGAACACTAGAATTGTCCCCCATGTCTTATGCGAATAAACTGTCTACGACTCCTCCGAATCCTAGACATTGGGAAAGTATTTCTTCAAGTATCTTTCATTGATAGGGTTATGATGGACATCTCCATCCAGGTCCTTGAGATGAAAAGCTCCTTTCTCTAAGATTTTATAGATGATGTACGGGCCTTCCCATCTTGGAGTCCATTTGCCGCGACCATCTAATTTTTCGCCAAGCGGGAGAACTGCTTTCCAAACCAACTCTCCTTCGCTGTAATCCTTCCCCGCGTCCGCTTGTCATAGGCGTGAGCAACTCGTTGCGTTTCCATGACCAAATTATCTAAAGCCTCCAAGCGCTTTTCGCTAAGGTCTTCATGTTCCTGCCACATAGCCTGAACGCAGTCTTCTCCAATGAGATGATGTTGCTCTCGAACTCGTAATGATTGGACGTTGACTTCCAACGGCAGGACTGCATCATGGCCAAACATCAAAGCATAAGGTGTTGTCGCGGTGGGATTCCGCTTAGAGGTGCGGTAGGCCCAAAGAGTTTCATAAGGTGTCTCATGCCACTGTCGTGGATTAGCTTCCAACATTTTCTTCAGCAAATTGATAATGATCTTGTTGCTGGCCTCACTTGACCATTAGACTGAGCATAATAAGGACTGGAATGGATGAACTGTATTCCCCATTCTCTTGTCAGTTTATCAACTTCACCACCCATGAAAGCTGCCCCCCGGTCCGAAACAAAAACTTCTGGCATTCCAAATCTGCAGATGATGTTTCTGAATAGGAATTGTTGCAATGTGCCACCAGATGCTTCCTTCAAAGGTTTTGCTTCAACCCACTTTGTAAAGAAATCAGTCGCGACGATGATGAACTTGTGTTGAAGTGATGAATGTGGGTGAATCATCTCAATTAAATCCAGCGCCCATCCTCTTGCGGGCCAAGGCTGTATAATGGGCTGCATTGGAATATTAGGAACATGCTGGACTGGCCCATGAGCTTAGCAATCCAAACAACCTTTAGCGAACGCGATACAATCCTTCAAGATACTGGGCCAAAAATATCCATGTCGTCTGAGCAACCATCGCATCTTTGGACCTGCTTGGTGAGCTCCACAAATGCCAGAATGAACTTCGCGCATGAGTTGTTTCGCTTCACGGCCATAAACACATCTGAAATCCATGCTATCTTCTCCTCGTCTGCGAAGTTCATCACCTTTGAGGAAATAGTTGAGGGCAAGATAGTGAATCCTTCTATCTGTGGTCTGATCAGGATGCTTGAGATAATTGATCAAAGGGATGCGCCAATCCACGTCAATGAATTCCAGGGTCACGACTGAAGTATCGTCTGGAGGATCTCTTCTCGCCATCCATGAAGGAAGCGTGCGACGCTCGACTTTGAGGATTCTCTCCCGTATGCCATATCTCAATGTTACCCCTGTTGCCAGCTGGGCCAACTCGTTCGCGGAAAAATTTCACTCGCGAGGAATGTGCTCAAGATGTACGTTATCAAATTGGTCCAACAATTCTAATGTCCTGTTCCAATAAGGGACCAACGTGAAGCTATTGCATCTGAACTCATTGCACAACTGATTGATAACCAAGAGAGAATCGCCAAGTATTTGTACATCTCTAATTCCCATTTCTAGCAGTACTTCTAGGCCTATGATTAAGGCCTCATATTCTGCCTGGTTGTTGGTACATTGAAACTCCAACAGGAATGAGTATGAAAAGTGATCTCCAGCCGGATTCTCCAGTGCAATTCCTGCTTCTGCTAGCGTATCCGTTCTTGACCCGTCAAAATATAACACCCAGGGCTGGAGTGAGACTGTGGCTTGATACAGCGCGGCGTACGCTGGTAAGCACGCCAAATCTGGGCGATCTAAAGTTGTGGCAGCGACCTCTAAATCTCTATCCACGGGGACATCTAGCATAGGGTGATGTGCCAGAAAGTCTGAGATGGCTTGCCCCTTTACTGCTTTCTGTGGGACATACTGTAGTGAGAATTCTGACGTGATGCGCCGGAAATTCGTAATTATTTTCCGAGGATTTTTCGGAATTAAGTTTATAGTTATTGGATGATTTTGTGGCTCGTGGATGGAGCGGAAGTGTTTCGAGCGAATAATTATTCAGGAGGTGCCATTTTAGGGGAGGCGCAAAGGTTGACTTTTTATTAGTTGGGATTCTCCGAAAAATTCCTTCACGAAAGTTGTAGAGCGGGTCGATACGAGTTCGTGGACATGCGGAACTCGAGAATCGGAGTTCGTTCGAGGAAGTTATGGCCATTGGAAGGAATTTCCATTTTGGTATAAATAGAAGTTTCCAAAGTGGGAAACTTACTATTTTCATTTGTTTCCCTTTCCGGAAGCCCAATTCTCTTCCTCTATCTTCTCTCTCGACTGCACCTTCAGAAACAAAATAATCCGACTGACCCGACCCTGACCCGGACCCGGCTTTACCGGCGACTTGCGGCGGTCTCCGGCGACCAAACTTTCCAGATAGGATCGTCTCCTCTGTCTGGTCATCCCTGTGGTGTCCTCTAGCACCGATTCTCGGTGGTGGCGGCGGTAGAAGGCGGCGCAGTTGGGTGTTTTCGGACCCGATTCTCCGATCTCCGACGTCGACGGGGCTTCATGCTGGGCTTGGGGAGCTCAGAGCAGCCTCCTTGATCGATCCTTGGTGGTTGTTTGGATCGATTCACGTGAAACTTGGTTCAACTCGGATTGAACAGTATTCCACGGCTTCTGAGGTAGTTTTCGATCTCTTATGCTTGTTTTCTGACTTCGACCTAGTTATGAAAATCCACAAGCATGCTTAGATGAAGCTTTTTGATGTTGGGAGTTTTGGGAAATAATGAGTTTTGGCCGGCGGCAGTGCGCCACTTCCTGTGGTGGCGTTTTGGCTGTGTTTAGGCCATGTATGGGACTGTTTCTGGTAATATATATGTTCTACTCGTTGATACAAGCGTTTCGATATATAATATGCAAATTTTGGAGTTCGAATGGATTTGTTATGATTTTTACGGTTTCATACCGGTGAATTTATTCGATCCGTGTGGATTTGAGCGTCCGATCGACTTGAGGTTTGGTCATATCGATCGTGGACGTCTTCCAGGGGCTTTGGGAGGTCTCGGATGTGGTTTTTCCTCGATTGGCGCCACTTTGGGAATTTTGGTTCAATTTAGGGTTTCGAACATTATTCTTTGTGATTCGTTAACTTAATCAGAGCTGTGCTTCCTTAGGTACGTGACGAGGTATTCTTTGGACAGCTAATTTAGGTGGTTGGGCTGCTTTGTTCTGTATTGAAGACGCAGCGGGAGTTTCAAGGTGAGTAAATCTCGCGATATGTGTTATGAGCCTAGTTACCATATTGTCTTGGAGTTATGGGATTAACTGTGACTATAGATGGTATTAGTGGCATTTCTGAGTGGATGACTATGTGTGTACATACATATATTATGGGGTATATATATATATACATATGTATTCATGTATTAGTGGCTTCGTGGTGAATCTTTGTGATGATTGTCATGTAAGGCTTGTGTAGGAGTATCTGTGTAATGAATCGATGACATCAGTAAATCTTTGTGATGATTGTCATGTAAGGCTTGTGTAGGAGTATCTGTGTAATGAATCGATGACATCAGTGAATCTTTGTGATGATTATCATGTAAAGTTTGTGTAGGGTTATCTGTGTGAAAAATCGGTGGAGTTTGTGTGATGATTGCTATCTGTGTGATGACTAGTAATGAGTCAGTGTGATGATCGCTATCTGTGTGATGACCGGCGATATCTGTGTGATGATTGGTTGGATGATCGCTATCTGAGTGATGACCGGCGATATCTGTGTGATGATCAGTAGGATGTGTGCTGACCCGCGGAATCTGTGTGATGATCAGTAGGATGATGGCTATCTGCGTGATGATCTGTGGAATCTGTACGATGATCAGTGTGATGACTACTCGGTGGCAGAGCTGAATTGTTATTAAGTTAACAATGATCACGAAGACTGCTGTGATGGTAGGGGTTACCTACGAACGTCAGAGTGTGGGGTTACGATGACTACCTTGCTTTGAATTGCTTGACTTAATGTGACCTCCTGAACTAAATTAGATGCAGGGGTTACTATGAATTGTTTTGCTTGTTGCTTGAATTGTGATTGCCTTGCTTTCTTCTTGATTTATTGATTGATGGTTTGATTTATCTTAAGAGCCATTGTGGTGAAGAATTGTACTCTGTGGTGAGGATAGGAAGGTGATTCATTGATTTTCACCTTTGATGTCATGTTGATGACAAAGGCTCCTAGTGGGGAGGGAATGAGTGTGGTTTGGGATTCGGCATAGGGCGTTAGAATGGCATCAAACATTTCTTGAGGAAGTCTTTTTTGATTAAATTTGTGTAATAGGACGCTAGTTGAGAATTTAAGCATGAGGCTGTAGTCACCAGTTGACTTATGTAGGCACGATATGGAAGATTTTGGAATTGATGGCCGTAGGTGTGAGCTGTGTATATCGTGTTTAGGTTGAGGTGACTTAAGAAATGTGTTTTTGCTTTGTGGTTTTGAGTTTACTCATACGAGCTTCATAAGCTTACCGGGTTTGTTGTGTGGCAACCCGGTGCACTATTCAATGGAATTGTGTAGGGGTTAATCCTGCAGGTCAGGGTAATCGTGGCTGAAATCAGGGGCATGACATCTGATAAGGCGAGCACCCACTTGCCAATACGGCCTCTCAGGATAGGTCGCAATAGCATATACTTGACTAGATCGGTTTGAGCAATGATGCAAGTAGTAAAGGACAACATGTAATGCCGCAACTTGCATGCTGAGAAGTATAATGTAAGACACAGCTTTTCCATTGGAGTGTACCTTGTTTCGCAATCTGTGAGTGTCCTACTGAGGTAAAAGATGGCATGTTCGACACCCTCTTCATCATCCTGAGCGAGGAGGTTGCCAATGGAAGCCTCAGCTGCTAATACATACAACTTTAATGGAAATCCAGCTCTGGGAGGAACAAGCACTGGCGGGCTCGCCAGATAGGCCTTGATTTTGTCGAAAGCCACTTGATGTTTAGGTTCCCACACAAACTCGTTCTGTCCTTGCAACTTCAGCAGTGGGGAAAATGGCTGGATTTTGCCCGCAGAGTTAGAAATGAATCGTCTCAAAAAGTTGATCTTAGCCAGTAGTCGCTGTAATTCTTCTTCGTTTGCGGGGGAGATGCATTGATGACCGCGTTTGCCTTATCCTCAAGGACCTCAATGCCCCTTTGATGGACAATGAATCCCAGGAAATCGCCTGCCTGAACTCCAAAAACGCACTTGGTGGGATTCATCTTGAGCTTGTGTAGTCGCATACGCTCGAAAACTTTTCTGAGAACCGTGAAGTGATCTCCACTCTTCTTAGACTTCATGATGACGTCATCAATGTAAACCTCTAAGATCTTCCCAAGTATGTCGTGGAAGATCAGGTTCATGGCTCTCTGATATGTTGCTCCGACATTCTTCAGTCCAAAAGGCATGACCACATATTCAAAAACTCCCGTGAACCCAGGGCAGTGGAATGCGGTCTTGTGTCTATCTTCTTCCGCGACCGGAATCTGGTGATATCCCGCTGTACCGTCCATGAAAGATAACAGTTCGTGCCCTACAACTGCTTCTACCAACATGTCAGCAACAGGCATGGGGTAGACGTCTTTAGGTGTAGCCAAATTAGGTCTTTGTAATCCACGCAGATCCTTATTTTGCCATTCTTCTTGCGAACAGGCACTATATTGGACAGCCACTGATTGTACTTGGCTACCCTGATAATGCCTGACTTGTGCATCTTTTCGACTTCCTCTTTGACCAGAACTTGGGTCTCCGAGTTCATTCTTCGCAGCTCTTGCTTCAAAGGCCTCTTATCAAGCAGCGTTGGTAGTTGGTGGCATACCAAGTCTGGTGATAGGCCTGGCATGTCCTCGTATTTTTCCGCGAAGCAGTCCTTGAATTCTAGCAATAAGTTGACGAGCCTCTGTTTCTCGCTAGGCTCTAAGTAAGTGCTGATAGCCACTTCTATAGGCTCACCTTCGGAGGTGTATCATCCAATGCCGCTGGAGCAAGCTGAATCTCTTCTTCCTCCTCTTCTTGGTCCGTGAACTCTTCATTAATAATTTCTAAGGTCGCGACTATTTCATAGGCCTCTTTTTCCATCAAGTATGAGGATAGCCTCTCGTACAAGGAATGGAAGGCCTCTATCCCTTCCTCTGGAAGGTCGTAATCCATTAATTACCCATTGCGTGGGGCACAACATGGCCGGGCCTCACTAGGTCTTCTTTTGCAAGCGTGAGTCCCCACTGTGCCAACTCAGAAGCCGTCACCCCTGTGGCCTTATTGTCGATGCTACTGACTTGCAAAGGAGAGATTGGTTCTAGGTAATACCTTGCATCCACGTAGCTGGCAGACACCGAAAAAGGTCGCAGGTCTGCTTTAACAATTTCCGCCTTGTCCGCAACTCTGTCCCATATGATTAGCTCCTGATTAAGGGTAGATGGGACACAATAACTCCTAAGGATCCAGTCGCGGCCCAAAATTGCGCTATATGCAGCATAGCAATCTGTAACAAAGAAAGCATAAACCCCTTCTGCTGGACCCACCTTGACTCGTAGGAAAATCAAACCCAATGTTTTTGTCACAGTCCCCGCGAAGTTCTTTAGCGTAAGGGACGTGGATTGGATCTTCTCTTTCTTGATCCCTAGAAATGACATTCACAGCCGCACCGGTATCAACCATTATCTTGCTGACCTTAGTCCCATTAACTTCTGCTGTGATATACAAAGGTCGCATGTGTTGCACCATGGCGGGTGTGGGTCTTGTGAAGCTCATGAAGAAACCCTTGCTGTTAGCATCTTCAGTCTCAAGGAACACTACTTCTTTCACCGGCATTGTTGCGGCTGAAGTGATCTGCAACTGTTGTTCTCCAATCGCGTCAGCTTCTACGCATTCCTGCGTAGCGACTGGTAATGCATACTTAGCAGGGAGCACATAAACCATATTGCAAGAGGTATCCACCATTTCTGTTTCGTCCATGTCATCATCAAGATTGAGCTTTGGTTCATCTGCTGGGATATCAGCGTTGAACCGTTTAACCATGAAAGCAACCAATGATTCCTCTGCAGGGATCACCGTCTTGGCTTGTTCGTGCTCCTGTACCATGGGAACCTGGTTCAGTGACTCTAAAATTTGTGATTACACGCATTTTTGTGCGCGTAATTGCATTCGAAATACTAAAAATATGCTTATTTCCAAACTAATAATTATGTAATTAATTTTTTTTATATTTATTTTGTAGAAAATAAGCGGAGTTGCGGAAATTGGAGAAAATTGGATGAAATTAGAGCAATTCAAAAATTTCGACAAAAGGACAAAATTGTGAATGGCTTAATTAAGCAATTAAGCTTAATTAAGCTTAATTGGTTAATTAACCAACACACACTGCATTCATGCACGTTTGATGTTGAAATAGACTTCTCCAACCAATAATTGACACGTGGCATGTCACCACAATCACACAGAGGCTTCATATTCTCTCCTCTCTTGGTCACGTGCAGCCTTATCCATGATTAATATCTTCCTCTAGCCACACATACCCGGTTCATTCATCAGCCTTTACTCACAGCGCCTCCTTATAGGTATATATATATATAGAGATATATATTGGGAAGGGGGGAGAACCCGAGATACCTACAGAGCCGCACGAAAAAATAGAGGCAGCCCCTTTGGGCTGCTCTCTTTTCTCATTCTCTTCTCCTATCCTCTCCTCCTCCCTTTTCATTTTCTTTAGTTTCTTTAGTTTTATTTTGGGAATTTTGAAAAACTCACTCAAGGCTTTAAGGGAATCATCATCAAGAGTACCACACCTCTATTTTGGGTAGTTGGGTGAAGAAATTGTTTGGTTCATACTAGCTCATAGCTAGAAGTGACCAAGCTAACTCTCCCCTCTCTTCCTTATTATCTATTCCATAATTTTATTTGCTATTGATGATGTATTTAACTATGGATAGTGAGTAGTTCAATTTTGGGAGTTAGATTGTGGCATCTAGAATTTAAGTGTGGTGACCATTAGCTAGCTTAATTGTAGCTAAGCTTGCTTGGTCTCTATTATCTTGCTCTCTAGGCCTCTAATTTTGGATATTGCGGCCTTAACCGGCGTAATGCCCAAATTAGAGAGTTGATTGTGGCCTTAA
>BDJD01002536.1:92636-120037 GCA_002564525.1 Rosa multiflora
ATTTTAATCCTTGAGAGTGAAATTTCAGATTGCATTTTCAACAATGTTGCTATGGATGAGCGGTTTAAGGAGGAAAGTGAATATTGTAAGTTTTTATCCGCCTTAGTTTTAGTCAGTTGTTTCCAATTTAATTCATGTAATCATTACATCTTGTGTTTTATCTGTTCAAAGATACTATCATTTTTGCTTGCATTTTTTTTCTTCCAAACTGCTAGTATTTCATGGTTTGATAGATTTGAATTGTTGCAGCGGCCATTTTATGAGCGGTGGAAGATGCTTGAGAAAGAGGTCATAGAGCCTCGGAGTTACAAGTTTGTTGTCAAGTATATAATGTTCGGATTCATTAACATTATATACTTGATGAGCATAGAACCTGTCACTCAGCAAACGAAGGATGTAATCTTCTGTCATTCTTGTAATAACAGTTATGCTATGAGCTAACGCTGCTACTAATTCTAGATGTTACTCTTGATGAGTTATTTTTTATGCTAAAGGATTTCGTAAGTCGTTAGGACTTAGAACTGTATTTATAGTGTTTTCTTGTTCCTTTGTGGCAGGTCATGGTGGCAGTGATGGATTGCATGGCTATGTTCCTTCACTTGACCATGTTGTTGCTGATACTGTAAGTTCAATAGGGGGATTTCTTGGAAAAGATTAGATTACAGAACCCTGGAGCACCGTGCTTCCTCTTTGGTCACTCAACTGGAGGAGCTGTGGTTTTAAAGCAATGTGCTGCATGTGTAGTACTAATATATTATATATATATATATATATATTAATCTTTTTGTTAAAATCTGATGAACAAGAGATTTCTTTTTGGTATTGATAAGTACCTGTTAAACTTTTTGCGTCACAGTTATATTTTGCTACATAAATAGGTGGGAGATTTGATTCAAGGGGGCACTGCTTTGAAAAGGATACATATTGAAAGCATGATTGAGGCTTTACTAGATGTTTAATTACGTTACTATAAATGTTGTATCGGTACAAAGTTCACTGGTCAGTTCGGAGATTTAATTGCTGTAAGTACTATTTCCAGATAAATGTTTATCGATTTCCAAGTATAAAGGTCTTTTCCTGTAGGAAGATGAAAGTTATGTTAAGCTGATGTGATTGATTTGCTTCTTTTTTTGTGTACTCAGGATTTAGCCCTTGATGCCACTAGAATAGTTGGAGTGGACCTCGGCCAGGGTTTACGAGAAGTGGATATTAAAAAGTACATCAAGGTTGAGAAGGTTCCTGGTGGCCAGTTGGAAGATTCAGTGGTTCTGAAAGGAGTAATGATTAACAAAGATGTCATTGCTCCTGGAAAAATGAGAAGAAAGATTGTCAATCCGCGGATCATGCTTCTTGATTGTCCTCTTGAGTATAAGAAAGGCGAGAACCAAACAAATGCTGAAGCAAAAGAGCTCATCTATTGAAGGTATAGAAAAGGTAAAGCTCTTTCCTCACCCCAAAGTCTTGTATATTTGTATAAGTGAATCAAAATTCTGGAGCAGTATAATCTGAACACTAGGGAGGTAAGATTAAAAACTTGCTGTTGCTTCACTTTATTTGCTTTTAGAAGTAGTTTTGGGGTTAAATTTGTGTTTTTATGGTGGAACAGTGGCCATATGAAGCTGCTGTTGTAGCTTTTGAGGCTATACCATGAACATTGGCTCAGAACTGTGGGGTTAATGTCATTAGAACGATGACAGCGCTGCAAGGAAAGGTTTGATCCTCAACTTTATGGTTCTTCTCTGTTTTAGTATCATTATATTCTTTCTTTGTACGTACTAAATCCTCATTTGTATTTTGACCTCATTCTATTCCATAGCACGCAAATGGTGAAAATGCATGCAAATTGTGTAGAAACTTTCATTATGTTCAAATCTGGAAAATCAGAATAGTTAGCATGTCAAATCCACTTCAGCAGATGGGGAAGGCCCCTATGCTTGAATCTGAACTGTGTTCTACCTCCCACCCAGAAATCCTGAGAGAATGAACAACAAATCTGATTTTAGTGTCAGTACGTCCCAAGCTTGCTTCCATGTGCTTGTTGCTAACTAGATTTGTAAGTACAGAATGGGTAAAAAAAAAGGAGAAATCATGCCTTCTGGTATGTATATGTATGTATACGCGCGCGCGTGCGCGCACACACACACACACACACACACATATAATGACTGTTTTTTGGGTTTAGAGAGAGAGAGACTGAGACTGAGAGAGTCTTTTTTAGAGTAAGGGCAGAGATCAGATTACTATATGCATTAAACGAAATGAATATTCCTTCTTTTTCTCTTTCTAATTCTGACTCTTTATGTGAACTTTACAGGTATACAGAATTTGCTGGGGCAGTTCCTACTAGACCTGCACAGGACAGTCAGGACTTGGCATTTTCAGTTTCAAGGTTTATACAAAATGGTGGTTCTTTTGCCAACTACTACATGGTACTTATTCTCCTCCTCTACATTTCACAACTAATTTTATCTTTGCTGATGTTGGTAAAATTATGTTATTTAACCATCTTTTATTCTGATTTTGTTACAGTACCATGGAGGAACGAATTTTGGCCGAACTGCTAATATGGTATGCAATCTGGCAGAAAGAGTGATCCCAGGAATTGAGTTGGTGCGGTTAGCATCATGGTGTTTGCAGTATGAACCTCGTGAGAGGCCAAATGCCAAGTCTCTTGTGACTGCCCTTGTTCTTCTTCAAAAGGAAACTTCGTTGAAGCGTAAAGATATTATATCAGCTTTTGTTTCATGTATAGGTAGTTAGGAATGATTTCTTGTTTGGTACATTATCTATCTTGAATGTATGGATGTTTGAAAAATGGTGATTGAATGACATGGATTAGAGTACTTTTTATGTGTTAATTACTATCTAATATTCAGTCATGCAACTCTTTAATGCAAAACCATGTGTTGTATGATGATAAAAGAGTTCAAAATTTAGGCTTCTCCTACAACAGTCACTGGTTGGTACCCAATTGATTACAATATTCACACAACGGATAATCAAATATAGTTGTTGTGTGAACTAACAACCAACAACAAAAGAAAACAAAATTCTGTTGTGTGAGATTCATAACACACAACAGAAATAAAATGATCACTGTTGTCTAAGTAATTAACAGACAACGGAGATAATTTTACTTCAGTTGTGTGTTACTTACCTCAGACAACAAATATTAAGTTATATCCGTTGTCTGTTATTAGTCTCAGACAACAAATAATGAGTTATATCCGTTGTGTGTTATGAATCTCAGACAACAAAAAATAAGTCATACCTGTTGTGTGTTATGAATCTCAGACAAAGGCAAAATTTCATCTTCTGTTGTTTGAATGTGCCGAGGCATCGCCGCGCATGCCATGACAGGCACATGCTGCGCAGAACTCACACAACGGAAATAGGCATTTCTGTTGAGAAAACTATTATCACACAACGGTGAAATCACCGTTGTCTGATTTTTCAATCACACAACACTCACTTAGACCACGGTCAGCTTGGTCATCAGACAACAGAAATCCACCGTCGTCTGATGACCTTTCTGTAGTAGTGACTTGAGCCGCCGCCAGGGATCGCCCAAGCTGATCGAGAATCTAAGGGATTCCATGTCCTACTGGCGGGGGACCTTCTGCGTCGCCACAGAGGGGTGGGAGTACCAGGCTGGGTCGAACGAGGGGGCGCCGACGTTTAGAATTAAGTCGAAGTTTCAACATATCCGAGGTTGTTAACTGGTTTTCGCTAAACGTAGTTGGCGGCTTCTTGTACTTGCTGACTTGTATTTTTACTAACGACTAGTGTTTGTGCAGCGGGACTGCGGTACAACCTAATGCGAGAAGAAGAGTGTGGCGTAGCACGGATCAGAGGCTGCTGGCGGAATCGCAACCTCCTGGACTTTCGACTTCTGACCGGTTCGGAGCTATTGGTCGACCAGCGGCTAACTCGCTCCGTTGGTAAGAAGTCTGCGCCACACGTTTTTTTTTTTTTTTTTTGTACAACCCAGGCTGACTGGTTTTTTTTTTTTTAGAAACTCCGCCGGGTAACAAAGCGAGTCGCGACGCTTTTGACAAAGCAATGGACCGTGCGGAGGTAGATAACTTCCTGGAGGCCATGTACGCCGAAGGGCTAGCGTCCCAACAGACTGTGGTGAACCCCGAGACACTGGCGCTGAGCCAGTCCGAGGTTCCGGTGGTGATGCCGATGCCGCACCACTCCTATCTTGGTGCCGACGGTTTGCCTGTCGTTCAGGAGGGGGGCTCCAGTGGCCGGCGGGAAAAAGGGGGCGCAACAGCGGCTTCGCAACAGGAGAGGGTACCCGCCACCAGGCGTGGTCCCCATAAAGAAAGAACGGTGCAGCCGGCGGGGACTGTCACTGCGCCGAGGGAGGAGCCGCCGACGAAGCGAACGAAGGCTACTGCCGGGAACCCAAGGGTGGTTGAGAAAAAAAGCCGTCGGCCTGACTCCCCCGAAGAGGAAGAGGATGTGGAGACAATCGGGGTCCGTCAGCAAAAGAAGGCCCACCAAGCTCCCGCGAAGGCTGCTATGGTGGAGGGAGAGGCGCCCGCCTCCAGTGACCTGGACTCATTTGCCGCGTATGCCGAATTTATGACAGATGGTGAGCGGGAGTTTCTATTCCACCTCTGCGAACGGTTAGGGTTCGGAGGCCTAGCGGGGATTTCGAGCCCCACGGTGATTGACCAGTCGCCCTATAGCTCGGCGTTTGGTCAAATATCCGCGGGGTTACATGACATGTTTGTGGCGGCGTCAAAGCAGTCTCTGGCCGAAGGGGGGTTCCGGGAGGAAATCCAAAGTCTTGAGAGGGAATTGGCGGAGGCGAGGGAGAAACTGGTGGAGGCGGAACGGCTTCTGGCAAAGGCGGATTGTGAAGCCGCGAAAGCCGGCGGCAAGCTAACAGTGGCCATCCAGCGGGACTTGGAGAGGAATGAACGCGTCTCCAAGTTGGAGCAGGACATCGCCCTGCTGCAGGAACGGGTGGCTGCTAAGGATAAGAAGCTCATTATCGTGCAGCGGGAGTCCGCCGCCCGTATGACGGAGGTGAAGCGGCTGGAGGGTCAGGTTGCCCTCCTGAGGGTTGAGGGAAATAACGTTGCGGCCGCCGCTGTTGAGGTATTCAAACAGTCGGCGGAGTACAAGAAGGCCCTGACCGAGTCGGCGAAGGCTGCGACCCTAGCGAACGTGGAATTGCTGAAGCGGAAGGGCGCTATCGACTTTGCAAAAGTGTCTCAGCCCGATGTGCCGTCGGCTAAGAGTGCCCCGCCGGAGAAAGGTGTCGTATCTGCCCCCGCAGAAGGTGTCCGCTCAAGCAGTGGAGAAAGTGGCGCGCGCCCGGCGGAAGGGCCTCAGCAGACTCCTACCCAGTCGGAGGTGTCACGTGCTGGCTTCCTGGCGGCGTACAGCAGGGCGGACGGCACAATAGAGACCCCCAGTCCCACAGCCCGAAGGTCAGATCAAATGAGCCGCGCAATCCCGTCGCCGCACGCTGAAGTAGAAGACGTCAGAGGCAACCCTTGATGCTGGAATCTGTACTATATTCTCTTTTTTTTTTTTTGTAGCCGCTGAGGCATAACTAGTTGTAATAAATATTTCAAAATGGAATGAAGTTTTTGAGTTTGCGTTTGTTATGATGTGTTTGTACCGCTAGTACTTTGATTTGGGGTTATCTTTTGTCAATCAATGAAACATTAAAGGAATTAAGATTGGTCCAAGTGCACCACGTAGCGGACGGCTGACTATTGCTGGCGTTGCCAGTTGCCCTCGATACTAGGCTTAGGAACAATGGTTTGAATAATTCCTCGTTTCATTGATAGCTGTTTGATCAACGTGTACAAAAAGTGGGGTAGTACCCGTTGGGTAGCTTCCCTTAGCTAAATATTGAACAAAAATTTAGCTAAGTCAAGATGCTCTTGGGTAGCGACATGACTATTTGTAGTAATACCAGAGGTGTTCGGTATTCCAAGGGTGGGTCGACGTGACGCCATCCTTGCCCATTAAGTAGAAGGTGCCGGGGCTAACGACTTGCACAATTTTGTATGGACCTTCCTAAGTTGGGTTGAGTTTTGTTGGTGGTGGAATGACTTCCTTCATTACCCAGTCCCCCAATTGGAGGTTCCGGGCCTTGACTCTGGCGTTTTAAAAACGCGATACTCGCTGTTTGTTTTGCAAGTTGTGCAAGTGAGCCCTGTGTCTTTTTTCTTCTAGGAGGTCTCTGTCCAGGTTGATGCCGTCGTCGTTGGTTTGTGGGCCATAACCCTCGACCCTAGCGGTAGGTTGAGATACTTCAATAGGTAGGACAGCCTCTGTTCCGAACATCATACAAAAGGGTGTTTCACCTTTGGCGGAGGTTGGCGTTGTCCGGATGGCCCATAAAACTTCTGGAAGCTTCTCCGCCCATAAACCCTTGGCGTCGTCAAGTTTCTTTTTTAGCAATTTTTTGATTATCTTGTTTGCTGCTTCAACCTGGTCGTTGGTTTGGGGATGGGCGACAGATGCAAAACTCAACTTGGTGCCCAAGTTGGCGGTAAAGGAGATGAGTTCTTTGTTGTTGAACTGTGTGCCGTTGTCTGTAATGATTGTATGTGGGACCCCATAACGGCAGTAGATGTTCTTCCAGAGGAAGTGAATTACCTTGGCGGTAGTTATTGCCATTAGTGGCTCCGCCTCTATCCACTTGCTGTTGTAGTCGATGGCAACAATGATGTACTTGAACTGGCCCTTGGCGGTTTGGAATTTTCCCATCAAATCGAGTCCCCACGTGGAGTGAATCCATGGGCCGATGATGACTGACAGCAGTTCTGCCGGTGCATGTGGGAGATCTGCAAACTGTTGGCATTTGTGGCAAGACCTCGAAATCCGCCTGGCGTCATCGCCAAGTGTGGGCCAGAAGTAGCCCTGCCGCATTGTGCGGTTGGCCAAGGATCTGGCGCCCAAGTGATTTCCACATTCTCCGCCGTGTATCTGTCCTAGAACAACCTTTCCCTCCTCCGGGGTGAGACAGCGGAGATTGGGATGGGTGAATCCCTGGCGGTAAAGCTTGCCATTCTGGATGTTATAGCGCGTTGCTCTCTGTTTGAGCTGTCTCGCCTGGATTTTGTCCTCCTGCAGTGTGCCGTTGCGCTTGTATGCAATGATCTCGTCCATCCAGCTGGGACCGACCTCAACGCTGAAGATCTCCGCTAGGGTTTTTGTGATACTTGGTCTGTCAAGGCTCTCCACCCTTGTGTCCGCTGGACTTTGATGTGGTTGGGCGGTTGCCAGTCTAGCCAGTGAATCAGCTTTGGCGTTCCTTTCCCTGGGGATTTGGGTGATGGGGTGGAATTTGAACTTTTTAAGCAGCGCTTTGACGTACCCCAAATATGTCGCTAATTGCTGGTCCTTGGCTTGGAAGCTGTCGTTGACCTGGTTAACGACTAATTGAGAGTCGCTAAATATGTTGACGTTGTCGGCTCCCGAGTCGATGGCGAGGAGTAGGCCGGCTATGAGTGCTTCGTACTCCGCCGTATTGTTTGAAGCTTTGAAGTTGAATTTCAACGCGTACTCCGCGTTCAGTCCCCCGGGTCCTGTTAAGATGACTCCGGCGCTGCTGGCCTTGGCACAAGCGGAGCCGTCCACATGGAGGTTCCAATCCGAGTGCGGAGTTGCCTCCTCGGTGGTTACCATTTCCGTGCCGGGCCTGGTCTCGGTACCGGGTTCTGGTTGACGCTCGGTGAGTTCAGCGATGAAGTCCGCCATTGCCTGGGCCTTCATGGCTGCTCTTGGCTTGTAGTCTATGTCGAACTCACTGAGCTCAATGGCCCACTTGCTGAGGCGCCCCGAGTGTTCAAGGTTCTGCATCACTTGCCTTAGCGGCTGATTGGTCAACACATGGATCGTGTGAGCCTGGAAGTATTGGCGGAGGCGCCTGGCGGCAACGATGAGTGCGAGGGCTAGTTGCTCCAAGGGAGAATATCTTGTTTCTGCTCCGTTCATGCCTCTGCCGGGAACACCGGGAGCTCGTTTTGGCCCTCCCTCCGGACAATGGCGCAGCTTACGGCTGATACCGAGACCGCTAGGTAGATAAACAGTGTCTCTCCTTGCACAGGGACAGAAAGGAGAGGGACTGCTGCTAGGTATTCTTTCAGGCCCTGGAACGCCGCCTGACACTCTGGGTTCCAGTTGATGATTTTCTTGTGAGTTGTTTTGAGGAGTTTGAAGAATGGGGCACACATATCCGTGAGTCTGGAGATGAATCGAGAAAGGGCGGTTAACTTGCCCTGGAGGCATTGGACGTCCACCTTATACTCGGGGTCCGCCACGTTAAGGATGGCATGTACCTTGTCCGGGTTAGCCTCGATGCCCCGCTCGCTGACAATGTATCCCAAAAATTTGCTATTGGTGACTCCAAAAAAACATTTTTCTGGGTTGAGGCGCATACCATAGGCCAGGAGAATGGTTACTATGATCTTGAGGTTTGTCACATGGCCGCTGGCCGACATGCTCTTAACTAGCATGTCGTCCACGTAGACCTCGATGATTTTTCCCAGATGTTCAGCGAACATGGCGTTCATCAACCGCTGATAAGTTGCACCGGCGTTCTTCAGACCGAAAGGCATGACATTGTAGCAGTAGAGGCCTTTGTCGGTGGTGAAGGTGGTGCACTCCTGGTCACCGGGGTGCATCCTGATCTGATTATATCCGGAGAACGCGTCCATCATGCTGAGGAGCTCATGTCCGGCGGTTGCATCGACTAGCTGATCGATACGAGGTAGCGGGAAACTATCCTTTGGGCATGCCTTGTTGAGATTTTTGAAGTCGACACACATCCGCCACTTGTCGCTTGGCTTCTTGACCATTACCAAATTGGAGATCCACTGGGGATAGACGACCTGGCGGATGAATCCAATGCTCTGGAGCTTGGCAACCTCTTCTCCTATTGCCTGGTACTTTTCCTCATCAAAGGTCCTCCGCTTCTGCTTGATTGGATAAAAGGAGGGTTTGATGGTCAGTTTATGAGTGATAATTTCAGGAGAGATACCTGGCATGTCCGCGTAGGACCATGCAAAGACGGCGGCGTTATCACGCAAGAATTGAGTGAGCTCTGCCGCCACCTCTGGGTCTAGTTGGGCGCCTATGCGGACTGTCCGCTCAGGGTACTTGTCTGAGATGCATACAACTTTTAATGACGTGTCCGGGTTGACCGGCTCTTTCTTTACATATTTTTTCTCCTCATCTCTAGGGTCTTCGAAAATATTTGGGGGTGGTGCGTGATTGCCCACAGTCAGGATCTCATGGCGGCGCGCCGAGCACGCTATAGTAGTTGAATAGCATTCCCGGGCCAACTGTTGACTTCCTCTCACACAGCCCGTGCCGTTGGGTGTGGGGAATTTCATGAGAAGCATGTATCCAGCAATGATGCACTTGAGCTTGTTAAGCGCTGGTCGTCCAATGATTGCGTTGTACGAACTGAAACAATCGACGATAATGAATTCCGTATGCACCTCTGCCATGCATGGGCTATTGCCAATAACCAGCCGCATGTAATCCGACCCCAACGGTTGTGTGACGTCGCCGGAGAAGCTAAGCAGTGGCTCGTGATCCTGGAGTAGTTTCTTGTTCAGCTTGAGACGATCGTAGCAACCGCTGAAGATGACGTTGACGGCGGATCCGCTGTCCACCAAGATTCTCCCCACAAAAAATCTGCCCAGGATGGCGTCGACCAGGAATGGGTTGTCATGGGGTAAATGCACTCCGCGCTCTTCCTCCTATGAGAAGGTAATAGGTTCCCATTCTGATCTTAGGAGTTCGGTGGATCTTTCGTAGCGGATGTTGCAGACATCCTTTGGGTGATTAGCGCGTGCATAGCGCTTCCTCGCCCTGTGGGACATGTTAGTGATTGGGGCACCACCGTCGATGGTGTTGATACAACCCAAAGTCTCAATATTGGCGATCACAGGTGGCGGTTGGCGGACCTTGAACTGCTCCAATTTGCCGTCACGGTACAAAGTCTCAATGGCGGTTTTGAGGGCATTGCAACTGTTGGTATTGTGGCCGCTGCCCCCGTGGTATTTGCACCACTTGCCGGTGTTCCTGGGTTTGCCCGTTTTTGGGTACTTTGGAGGGGGTGGCGGTGGGATCTGATCCTTGCACTGATTGTAGATGTCCTCATACGAGGCCGTGAAGACCGTGAACACTGCATACCTCTGCAAGGACTCCGCCTGCTTGTTGCGATTATCCCCATGGGTTGGGCGGTTGCCCTTGTTGTAATGCTGGTCATTCTGCCGCTTGCTCTGGTGGTGGCCCTGCTGCCACTCCCTCTTCCTGTCAGTTGGAGGTGCTGAAGGGGTCTTGTTAGTTGTTTCCTGATGATTGGGGGGTGGTTGTGTTGATTTTGCTGGAGTTGCTGGTGGCGGTGGGTTTTCTCCATATGTGAGGAATTCCGCTTGGGCATGGATGACCGCCTCACTCATGACGTGGTCATATGCCGCATAGGATGATTGTAGTTGAGGTGATAGAGGAATGGCCCTTTGAGGAGTCCCTGCTTGAAGGCCGCTAATGCCATTGTTTTGTCTAGGTCTCGGCACTGAGATGCTGCCGCTCGCCACCTTGTGACGAAGGCCTTCAGTGATTCGCCCGTCTCTTGCTTGACGCCGAACAACCGACTTGTGTTGTGATGTCCGGCGGACAATAGGATGAACCGAGAGAGGAAGGCGTGTGATAGTGCATGGAATGAGTCAATGGACCCTGGCGGACACTCGAAAAACCAGCTCATCGCCTCACCGTCCAATGTTTCGCTGAACAAGTGGCATAGGGTGGCGTCATCAAATCCCCTGTTGTTGGTGACTTTCTTGTAGGTGTCCATGTGGACGAAGGGATCAGACATTCCGCCGTAATGCGACATCATTGGGGTTTTTGCATATGCTGGTCTGATAGCTTGTAGGATCGCAGCGGTAAAGGGTCCAGGTCTGGAAGCGAAAAGCGGATTCTGAGTAGGCGCCTGGGCGCCCGACTCCCCCCGGATTAACCTTTGCTCCAGCTGCTGCATCCTTTCCAATATCTGGGCGGTTTCATCGCCGGCGAAATAGGCCTGAACATTCCGTTGGACCTGCCTGCGCCTCGGTGCAGGCGGATTGCCTTCAGTCCTCGCCCTAACTTCCGAGCGGTTGGTGTGCGGCAGTGATTCTACTTCCTGGTCTATCATTACCTGAGGGATGGGCTGTGGTCCCATCCCCAATAACTCAGGTGGGTCCAGCGGTACCTGCATCTGTATGGCTGGCCCCGGTACCAATGCGCCAGTGCCGGGTTGACTACGCCCGGTGCTACATGACTGTTCGTTTTGTGCTGGATTGGCGGTCGCTTCCAGCGTCTTCTTCAGTTCATCAAAACGCGTCATCAGCGCAGCCAACCGTCCTTGGGCCTCAGCCCTCTCCTTACGTTCTTCCTCACGTTCTCTGTTTGCCTTATGAAGATCCGCCAGCGCTAGCTCGTACATAGTGATGAGATCTTGGCCCGGCGGGCGGCTGCTGCCTGGATTTGCCTCAACGCCGGGGTTGGCCGGGGTTGTGAATAGTGCACGGTTAACGCCTACCGCTGGGTCGGAGGATTGGGGGATGGCGGAATGGTCTGCCCGCTCTTCAACGTTTCCCCCGCTGCCGTTAGTCATGGTGATTGTGGTGGGATGACCTTTTGTTCAAGACTTCCCACAGACGGCGCCAATGTTAATGTCTAAAAGTCCGGCGGTAGCCGAACCTCTGTTAACGCTGATCCGGTGGGCGGACCAATCCTTATGATGCTCTCAAAGCCTCCACTGCCTGTCAAGTAAAATACAAAGGGCGTCAGAGGGAGACCACGCTGGGCGGCCTTCGACTCTCCGATGCCTAAGTTAGTCAATGTATTTATGTTGACAAAGTAACAGTAGGTAAGTATTGAATGCGTCATTAATGAGGAGAGAGGAGAGAACCTTTTATAGGGGAGGAAGAGGAGGTTCTCCTCTTTGTTTTCGATGTGGGACTGAAATGTTTCAGTTCCCAGCTCTGGGAGCTACTGATGCCATTTTGGCACGGCGCGTCGGCGGTGATCTGGGGGTGATCCGATGCTGAGGTTGTAGCCCGCCTGGCGGTGTACCTGAATGTCATTCCTTTGGTTGGAATAAGTACCTTTAGCGGTACAATGAGCGTGGCCCATTATAGCTAATTATGCTTGCAAATGTACATGTATGTACACGAAGTGAATAACAGAGTTAAAGTTGAGTGACCAAAGTGTCGAATAGGTAAAAGTTGAGTGACCGTTTGTGATATTCTTCCTAAATTATATATATAGTTTTGTGGTGAGCTTAGACGTCGGTCTCATTTCAATAAGGTTTCTCGTGCATGCAGGTCCTTAGCTAGTAGTCTAGTACCAACTACTGACACAAACACGTGTACAAATTTCGTTAGATTTCACATTTTCACCTATTAATTGAGTATCCATAGTAGAGAATTTTAATTAAAACCTGGTCGTTGGCTCTCTTGGCCTACTTTAGATTTATCCTCTATTAATTCTGTGAAAGTTTTCATTACATGTACAAATGCTTAGTTTGTCCAAAGAGTTAAAAAGTTTAAATTAAATAAACTTGACTTTGGATTTAAAATTAATTTTAATGTTAATATTTCAAAATGCTCACTCCTCTCTTACTACCTTAAAAACGAGAATTATGGAGAAGTAGTAGAAGAACAAGAAGGAAGATCAACATAACCACTCTTCGATATGGGGATCCGGATCTTCTCCTTGGCCCTTTCCAGCTCCAGCCTTATTTATCCTGAATTTTTTCCCAACCGGTAATTCAAAATCGAAAGGCCAGAGTAATCCACATCAGCATTTGATTATTAATTCCCCTAAGCTTGGGCTAACGACGTTTCCTTTATTCTCTCTCCGTCATCTCACTTCTTCTCGTCTTCCTCTTCCTTTTCTATAGCCTTGAGTTCTTCCAAAGTTTTAATCTTGCAGAATATGAGTTTTCAACAATCATTAGAAAAATTAATGGCTACACATATAGATCTCTTCCTCACACATATAGATCTCTTCCTCAGCAAGTCATCTCTCTTCCACCGCTGTACGATTCCTCCGACACCAAACACGGTTCCAGCTGTCCCATCCCGGGCCTGTGCCTCCTCGATCCGTCTAGTTCTCTAAGTCGGCAGCAGTCAGCGGAGATTTGACTCATTCGCAGAATCAAGTTGCAGACAGATCACTCATCTGACCAGGGGCAGCGGCAGTTCAGGACGAGCGGGGGCCACTGCCCCCACTGAGATTTTGACATTTGGCTCCCGAGTATACATTTTGTCCCCATCAAGTGGCCATATATATTGTTTATATATATACATATATCATATATTGTGTTCAGTGTTCCCATATAGTATCATATACGGCACAATTCAAACTTGAAAGCCCACAAACCATCTAAGCATATCATGATATCAAGTTATCAACAGGCCCACAACACACAAGTGACATAACTCCCAGTCTCCTACAAAGGCACAAACTGACGGAAAAAACAAGAAAAAAGGGAGCACGTAGCTTCTTGTGCAACCCCATTCACCTTATATATTCAAACTCAACTACCAAGTACCAATTACCAAAGCCAACAATCTGCACTCAAAGTCAATAACCAAGTACCAACTGATATTGCTGGCTTTCTAGTTGCTGCGATGGCTTCTTTTCTCAAACCCCATATATCAATATCTCTTTGTTGATCAAACTCAACTACCAAAGCCAACACTCAGGTTGATTAATTTTTTTGTTTCTTTTTTACTGTTTTTCTTCTCCTCTGTGGCTCTGTTCTTGTGTAGACTTGTTGAGAACAATTAATGTGAATTGATGAATTGATGACTTTATGTTCTATCATCAATACCATGGATTCATGGATTCATGTTATGATGTTGATAATATAATTTGATTGCTCTGTAACTCTGTTTTTGTGTTGAAAGATTTTATTGCCATTGTTTTGATATCTTTTCTTTTTGCATGCCTGGTGTTGAGTCACAAATTACTTATGCAATTGTGCCCTATAATTATGAAAATTGATTTGTCTTCCATGCTATTTTACCCTTTTTAATCCATTTCCTTTTATTTGTAGGAAACCTTGCATTGAGAATAAAATGACTATTTGAGGCTTGAAATGTGGAGATTTGAAGCTAGGGGAAGAAGATACGGAGATTGGAAGAAAATTGCAAATCGACTTTTCCGACGACTTTTCCGGCAAACTTTTCCGGCGAGCCGCCACTCATGGAGGGTCTTTTCTCCAGCAAAGGAGGACCATGGTGGTGAGAATATCCCATCACTTGGAATTCAAATATCTCCCTACACCTTGTCCTTTTATCACCTTGCCAATTTGGGACCATTTGGGGGACAATGGTGTAAGAGCATCTCTTGCACACTTGGAGACCAAAGATGACACACCTAGCTGATCAAAAAGAGGCCAAATCCAATGACCAATTATTCAGAATTCTTGACTCAATTCAATCATCTTCATCCTATCCAAGATCCATTTTTCTCTCTAGAGAAGACACCACCATTTCCACCACTAAAACCACCATCTCCACCACTAAAACCACCATCTCCACCTCTAAAACCTCCATTTCCACCACTAAAACCTTCATTTCCTCCACCATTCAACACCACAACTCATCTTAGAGATCTCAAATTTCACTATTCTTACCAATATCAAGAGTTTGGAGCAAAGAGAAGGAGGTGACTACCACCACATCATGTTCTTGGAGACCCATCTCCACCACCTCTTCCGGCATCATCAATAGTCACCCTTTACTCTCTATCTATTTATGTATTTGATGTTTAATAGAATGTTGAAGCTTGTGTATCTAGCTATGTGTGAATAGTGAACTAGTTGGGGCTAGTGTTGAAAGCCCTAGCCAAACTTGCTTGGATTGAGGCTTTTGTTTATAAATTGATGAAAATTCATGTTGTCATTCTCACATGCTAAGTCAATAGTTGAATGCATTACTTAGACCTAATCAATTTGAGTTATGTGTTTGCCATGACATGAAGTTTTTCCGAGAGATTGATTACCTCTAGGCAAAAAGGGAGCATGAAAGCACACCATGTGTGCATGTGAGGGTAGTGAGCTAAAATCACCTAGAGATAGCATTGGTTTGCTTGCTTGGTTACCTAAACTCTAAGCTTTATGCATTTAGGGGCAAATGATTGAGACCTATCCGGTAATTGAATTTGTCTCTAGATAGTTAGCTCTAGACTTATCCGGTTAGAGTTAATAAAATAAAAGGGGTTTAAGCCTTAGTAGTCCTATCCGGATGCTAAGAGGGTAGTTGGACAATTAGCTTTACATCATTCATATTCAATTACTTTAATGCTTGCAAGGGAGGCAAAAGGTGAAACCCAATGCCCTAACTCCCATCCATTTGATAACAACTGGTTTTGTTTAGGTTAGTTTATATTACTCGCTTTCATTGTTTCAATTTGAATAGAAACCAACCTCAAAATCAAAATCAAATCTCTACACACCATATTGCACATACTCACCATGAACTTTGGTTCACTTGTGAGCCTTTGTTTGTGATTGTACACTTGCATACCTGGAAGGATCGAAGTGTGGAACTCTATAAGCATATACTAATATTTTTGCTAATTACATATGATTTTGTTTACTATATTGATCTTTTCTTAGTTTTCAAACAATTTTACTTACACTTTAATCATCTAATGTAGTTGTAAATTGTGTGAAAGAGTCATGGAAAGATTCTTTAAAAGAAAATCAGACATGCTACCACCCCCTGAAGATAGTGTAATGTCAAAGAATAGTCGTGTTCGGGTAGAAATAAACTTGGCAGATCTTCCTTCAGATCCTGGATTAGGAACCAGAATTTCAGATTACGATCCGAACATTCGAGATCAAGTTCGAAGAGAATATCTGCAAAGGGGTCCTTGTCAGCCCAGGGAACACAAATTTCTTCAAACCAAGTGTGGAGCTTCGAAACGAAGGTTTATATCTGCTTGGTTCGATGATTTTCCTAATTGGTTGGAATATAGTATAAACAAAGATTGTGCATATTGTTTGTGCTGCTACCTATTTCAAGCAAATATCGGAGAATAAGCAGGTGGTGATGCATTTACTAGTGATGGTTTTCGAAATTGGAAGAAGAAAGAAAGATTATATGATCATGTTGGAGACCATAATAGTGCTCATAATCAAGCTTTCAATAAGTGTGAAGCCTTGATGAATGAAGGACAACATATTCGAAATATCATCCACAAGAATGCTAAGCAATCCAGAATAGATTATCAAATTCGACTCACTGCATCAGTTAATTGCATTCGGTTTCTTCTAAGACAAGGCCTTGCATTCCTGGGCCATGATGAGTCAGACAATTCAAGCAATCAAGGTAACTTTCTTGAGCTTTTGCAATTTCTTGCTGATCATGATGAAGAAGTTAGAGATGTTGCATTGAAAAATGCTCCAGAAAACCTCAAAATGACATCACCAATGATTCAAAAAGCCATAGTAAATGCTGCTGCAGTTGAAACCACAAATGCTATAGTTAGAGACATGGATAATGCATTATTCTCTATTCTAGTTGATGAAGCTAGGGATGTTTCTATAAAAGAACAGATGGCTGTTATCTTTCGTTATGTGGATAAGAATGGTTCTGTGATTGAACGTTTCATTGGCATTGAACATGTTGCCAATACCACTGCCATTACACTTAAAGAAGCTATAGATGCATTGCTTTGTAAACACAGTTTAAGCATATCAAGTTTACGTGGTCAGGGTTTCGACAGAGCCAGTAATATGAGTGGGGAACTTAATGGCTTAAAGACACTTATTTTGAAGGAGAATTCCTCTGCTTTCTATGTCCATTGTTTTGCACATCAGCTTCAGTTAGCTTTGGTGGCTGTAGCAAAGAAACATAGCATTGTAGGTGCCTTCTTCACATCAGTTGGTCATGTTGTAAATATTGTTGGTGCATCTTCTAAACGGCGTGATATTCTTCGAGAAAAGCAGTCTCTCAAAGTTGTTCAAGCATTGAAAGTTAGAGAACTTTCTAGTGGAAGAGGCTTAAATCAAGAAATTGAGATTAAGCGTTCAGCCGATACACGTTGGAGCTCACATTATGGTACGCTCATAAACTTTACTGCCATGTTCTCTCCCATAATTGATGTGCTAGATGAAATTGCATTTGACAACGTAGGTTCTGATCAGAAACATGATGCATTTATTTCATTGGGGTTATTGCAATCTTTTGATTTCATATTTAGTCTGCACTTGATGAGGATTGTACTTGGAATTAGTCATGAGTTGTCACAAGCCTTGCAAAAAGATGATCAAGATATAGTAAATGCAATGGATTTAGTGAAAATTTGCAAGAGAAAATTGCAAGATATGAGGGATAATGGATGGGATTCTTTACTAGAGCAGGTTGTTGTCTTTTGTGGCAAGGAAAATATTATGGTTCCCAACATGAGTGATCAGCATCTATGTAAATGGAAATCAAAACGCAAAAGTCCAGAAATCACAAATCTGCACTTTTATCGCTTTGATTTCTTTTGTGCTGTGATAGATCTCCAACTTCAAGAGTTAAACAATCGTTTCAATGAGGTTAATACTGAGCTACTCCTTTGTTTGGCATGTTTACGTCCGAATCATTCATTTTCTGCTTTCAACAAGCAACGTTTGATGCTTCTTGCTCAATTTTATCCGGATGATTTTTCTGCATCAGATTTGCTGGTACTACAATCTCAGCTTGATATATATTTATATTGATGATATGCAATCTAACACAAAGTTTCAAGACTTGCAAGGAATTTCTTCTCTAGCACAGAAACTTGTCGAGACAGGAAAGCACAAGATATATCCATTTGTCTATCTACTCATAACCTTGGCACTAGTACTTCCAGTTGCAACAGCCACAGTTGAAAGAGCATTTTCTGCCATGAACATCATAAAAAATCGAATGCGAAATCGAATGGGAGATCAGTGGTTGAATGATAGCTTAACGGTATACCTTGAGAAAGATATATTCAATGCCATTGACAATGAGCCTATAATTCAACGATTCCAAAAGATGGCTCCTCGTCGTGGACAGCTATAGATGACTTGAGCAGTATTGTTTCTATTTTGTTAGGAAATATTGATTGTCTTTTGTGCTAGGAAATAGCTCAAGTCTTTTTTGTATAATGCGAATCATATTTGTGTATTATATGGTAGTTATATGCACTGATTGCAACCAAATACAGGGGATGTATTTTGCCATTTTGGTTCATCAATGGTCTTTTGATGTTTGGTTAAATTTTTTGGCCCCCATACATATATATTCCTCCCTCCGCCACTGCATCTGACGACTGGCGACTCCTTCCTTTGCGCCTAGTTTTCAACCTTACTGAAACAAAACAAATCTCTTATCAAGATATAACCATTGCACTGCAATACAAATTCAAATATGAAAATTTGGATTGCTCGAATAAGCCCCCAGAATGCCTGACGATGATGATAACAGCGTGACGTAATTTGATGTGAGTGCAACTTAATCACTGTGGTTGTTGATGATGATACAAAAACAAACCGGCAATCAGACATTGGTAGATTGACAAAGAATGAGAAAAGAATGAGAAGAGGAACAGATATCGACGATGATGACGGAATTAAGGATTAAAACTAACGTCTGTTTGTATTGAAAAGGTAAGGGTTTGTTCTTTAATAGCCGACCGCTGACGTGGAGTATTAATCCACCTTTAAATATTAAATGGACGCATGAGATCTAAAGCTGAGGATAATCTAGGACAGAAGAGTGCCAAGGAGACGATCCGGATCCCTTCAATATATAAATTATATTTCTGCACTTGTTTCACGACGAATATGCACAAAGACTGGAGTGTGGATCTTAGTCAGCTTACTTTGGTCATGGTTGTTATGCAAAAGTCTAGTCCACAGTCTCTTCTTTTGTTTTTGGTCTACAAAGACCAAACTTTTTAAGTCGTCTCCCAATCTTTGTACGTCCTCACTTTCGAAACATCATATCGATTTTTCTGCTTGCTTTAATAAAGCAGAGAATCATTGTAGTAATTAATTGCTATCTTTCTGCCAAAGTATCTTTCTATTAAAGTGTCTCTTCTTGCAGTGGTCATTTTTTCTCCCCCCACCTTGTCTTTTCCCCACTCCGTTTGTTTTTGTTTCGGCAATGGATTCCACCGGTCTAAAGCTCTCAAGTGTAAAACTATCATTGCAATAATTGTGGAACGTCAGATAAGCTACGCGATAAATGTTTAGAGAAATATCACATCTTTAAAATTTTGTTAGATTTTGGTCATTTATTTACAAGCTCTATCTTTATTAGGTTGAGCGCAAATGACACCCATTTTTTTACAAATTACACCATTTTCTTTCCTTTTTCCATGTCCATTTATAAAATAAACACGCGCATAACAAAAAGAAAAGGGAATGTGGTTTGGGAAGTATTGGAATTCCAGCTGAATTTCTAGCTTATATATGTATCCTACTTCATTGTCAGAGCGTCATTCTTTGCTCTCTAGCTACCAGTACAACAAGTTGTCTAGTTGATCACCCTTAATTTCCTGAAGTACGTATAAACTATCTTCATAAATCTTCCTTAATTTGTTAATTCTATCTCTATATCTGATTGTTAATTCAAGCTTCCAAGTACGTACTGTTTATTCCTCTTTCCAGATCTTAACCATACTAATCATTTCTATAATTTATATTCATATATTTTTCAAATTTCAGGACCGCTGTTTGGAAAATTGCTGGAGTACGAAGATTTTCCTTGGTTCTGTTAGTAATTCAGAAATCATTTCTTCTAGCATAAGAGAAGGCATAAAATAGTTATGTCTAAACATAAGGTACCCAACTACGATGAGAGCATCATCGATTTGAGGTTAGTTTCCTTAACCTATTATTTTTCTTCAAGAGTGGTAGCTTCATTTCCTTTTGCAGAAAGGACTTCTCCCGGGAGGCCTATCCGACCCTAATTAATTAGTTTACATTAATAAAGGATCCATCGATCTTTTTTGTTGAATGGTCAATTGTGGTTGACTGACTTCATTTACATTTTTTTCTTGTTCTTCTATCAGCGTTACACAAGGAATAGGTTATGATTTCAACTGTCCTGAGGCTCTATCGCAACATCCAATACGGAAACGTGAACCTGAAGAAACTCAAGCAAGCAACAAAGGGAAAAGGCCAACAGTTGCGGAAGTTCTTTCAGTTTTGAACCCATCGTGGAATACGATACTATTAACTTCATGTGTGATTGCAGTTTTGTTTGATCCTTTGTTCTTTTACATTCCATACATCAATGAGAAAGAAAAGTGCATGGGAATCGATAAACAAGTGCGGACTGCAGCTCTGGTTTTCCGATCACTGACGGACATCACTTTCCTAGTGCATATCATATACCAACTTCGTGAAGCTATCAAATTTGCAGCTTCAAAGGTTCCAAGGGATACAAATTCAAAAAATTGGGAATGGGAATCGGTATCCCGAGCTCAGATGATTAAGTTTGCGAAGGAATTTTCTCGCAAATTGTCATGGCGCTCTTTCCTAACTGATGTTTTCGCTATTTTCCCCATGCCACAAGTAAGAGTGAACTTAATTTTCTTTTGGTAAAAAAATTATTATTAGATAGAAATTAGGTTAACCAGCTGTAATTAATGGACTTTTTAACCCACGATTTTTTTGTCCAGCTGCTAATAGTAGGGTTCTTTTTCGAAATGGGAGGCAGTAACTATTTGGAGAGAAGAAAGATTCTGAGTGGTTTTGTTCTAATCCAATATGTGCCAAGAATTTATCGAATTTATCTATCGTATACCGCGGTTACACATTCCGCATTATGGGTTAAAGGTGCATTCAATTTTTTTCTCTACATCCTTGCCAGTCATGTAAGTTTATTCATCTGACCCCTGCTCAATTCATTATGATTTTCACTTTTTTTTTTCTACATTTGGATTAGGTAGGATGCTTGAATTAATTAATCGTGCAGTTGTCAAGTTCGATCTAATTGTAAAAAATCTAGACAGCAAATAATTTAGCCGTACTGATACATATAAGTGTATAAGAGTATACTTTGAAATTATAATATTTACCAACGTTATTGCAAGACAAGAACTGATTAATTAAAAAAAAGTCATTAATTACATACATAATCCTAGCTTGGTGGATACTGATCCTACTGTAGACAATATTCAAATTTTTGTTCAAACAGATAGTTCTATTACCAGCACCTCCCAACATCATTAATGTGAGTTTGTTGTTTTTTAGGTACTGGGAGCTTTTTGGTACTTTTTTTCTATTTTTCGAGAGACATCATGTTGGTACCGAAGTTGCATCGAGGCAAATCCAAGATCAGGATGCACTTTTTATTGCCATGACAAAACTCCAATTGTAACCGAAGGATTCAATAAAACTACTCTAGGAGATCTTTGCCTTTTAAAAGTTCCACATAATATGTTGGAACCACCATTTGATTTTGGAATATTTTTTGATGCCCTCAAAAATGATATCCAGGGGCCAATAAATTTTCCAACAAAGATTGGTTTCTGCTTTTGGTGGGGCTTGCGAAATTTAAGGTAATCTTCATTATAAGCGCGTAGTTTATAATTTCTGCTAGCGCAGTCATTAATTAACTAGTATTTCACAATTACTGATCATTTAACAATTTCTTCTGTGGCAGTTCTTTTGGCACAAGTTTGGAAACAAGTACCTATCTGTGGGAAAACACCTTTGCAATTCTTATTTCTATCATCGGCTTGCTATTGTTTCTATATCTCATTGGAAATGTTCAGGTTGGTAATTAATCACCCATGTTACGTATATATTATATATACTTGTAGTCTTGTACATAGCAATGATTTGAGGATGTGATTGATGGAGTTCATCATATGAAATAGTTATATATGGCGAAGGCAATTACAAGAGCGGAAGAGGTAAGAGAGAAAATTCAGACCAAAAAGAACGATATAGAAAAGTGGATGGAAAATAATGACCTCCAAGATGACATGAAGGAAGAGATCATGAAAAACATCAAGAAAAAATTGGAAGAGGACATAAATGCCGATCTGGAGAATCTATTCTCTGTTCTTCCCTGGTATACCAAGAAAGCTCTAAAGCGCGTTCTTTGCATGAGTGCGCTAAGAAAAGTATGTTCCTCATCACAGTAAGCACCCTTCTTTGTGTGTGTTGTCTATTATTGTAAGCTTATTAATTAGTGGTCTATATATATACACATATTCAGGTACCAATGCTTAGCCAGATGGATGAAAAAGTTTTGAAAATGATGTGCGACTATCTGAAGCCGGTGAATTACCCAGAGAATACCTTGGTTTTTCAGATGGGAGAACCATTTGATCGAATGGTCTTCATTACAGAAGGGCTTATGTGGACTTACACGACTGCTACTGAGAGTAGTCATTATGGAAAAGCAACAAAACCGGCTACTTCTCCATCCATGGATACCAACTTCCTCAAGAAGGGTGATTCTTATGGACACGCGCTTCTGCAGTTTGCATCATCATCTCTTGCGGCACTCCCTACCTCGAACGCAAATGTCCGGTGTCACACAAGGGTTGAAGCGTTTGTTCTCATGGCCAAGGACTTGAAAAACATAGTAACTAAATGCGAACATTTGTGGCCTTTCGACTACAATGCTTCTAAAGATGAGGCGGCGGATAAGGTGGCACCACTGGGGCAGTTGCCAAAGAAGTGTGTATCAACATCGACCACTGGCAACCGTGGGTGACGCGAAGCTGAAGCCTGCAAATCGCCCCTAGCCAGTGATCTAGGGCACTTGTGCATTTGCTGTTACAAGGCGGCTAGAGCTATCGATCAACTCCTTCAAGCTGGCTACTTTTATTAATTACATATATATCGTCGTTTCGTCCTTGTGTTTGTTGTGTACAGTGTACTTAAGCTCTGGTACTTGCATGTTATCGATCGGTATTTTCACTTTTTAGTATCAGTTTGAGATTAAAGATAATCTTGAGTTTTGATTTTCTTATTTCATTAAATGGTCGGTATCGGAGTTGTGTGAGCATATTCGTTTATTCCCCCCTGTTCAATATTGGACTATCGAACTAACTGCATGTCTCACGGTCTATACAAAATTTGAGTTTTGATTTTCTTATTTCATTAAATGGTCGGTGTCGGAGCTGTGTGAGCATATTCTTTTATTCCCACCCATTCAATATTGGACTATCGAGCTAACTGCATGTCTCACGGTCTATACAAATTTTTTTTTTGATTTTGTCAAGGGGAACCTAAAGGCTTCCTAGGCCCAAGTTAAACCCCTTCGGCGCATGTGAAATGCTCCAACTGTGCATTGCAGCACAGTGCTTGGCCACTTTGACAGTTTCGGGGTTCGAACCTAGGTTGGAGAGCACATCCAAGTAGGCAAGAATCACTATGCCACTTGCAGTGGTTGTATAGAAAGGGCATGTTATCCTATTATTATCAACAGTGGGTTGACACAGAAAGGACATGTTATCCTAAGCAGTGGCAGATCCAGAAGTAATTCTTAGGTAAGGCAAGACTCAACTAAAAAAAAACAAAAAAACTAAGGTAGTAAGATATTAAAAAAAAAAATGTCATTGATTCAAACATCACGACCCATGAAAAAAGAAGAATAAATTGAAGAAGAAGAAGCAAACTTACTTGATTGTCAATGATCGAAAGAACAAAATTGCTTTCAAATTTTCAATCTTCAATTGCCAAAATAAATAGAGAAATGGAAGATTGGAAGCTGTTCTGCAAAATTGGGAATTTGGGACCTAGGAGAACGATGTAAGCTGGGACTTCGGACGAGACAGGCTAGTGTATTGGTGGGTATGAGATACCCTCATTTACAACTATTTGAACAAAAATTTACAAGTATTTGAACCAAAATTACAACATTGAGAAAAAAAGTTACCATATTCATTTACATTATCTACATATAGTTAAACAAAAATTACAACATTGACAACGAATTTGTTTAAAAGCTTGTAAAAATGCTGTAAGAGGTGTAATTACCATTATTAGAACTAAGATTACAACATTGACAACGAATTTGTTCAAAAACTTGTAAAATGTCGTAAGAGGTGTAATTACCATTATTAGAACTAAGATTAAACAAAGTATGACTCAAATTACAACTTTGACAATAAAATTTGTTCTCACTTTTGTAAATGTGGGTATGAGATACCCACCACTACACTAGAATTTCCCACTTGGGACAAGTCCTATCTGAACTATGGGCAATTTTTTTACCCCTTATTCAGTCTTAAAACGACGTCGTTTTGGAGTATTATTAATATTAAATGAAAACTCAAAACAACTGAAAACGACGTCGTTTTGAGTTGCTATAGGGAAAAAAAAAATCACGTTGCTCGGTCTTCTTCTTCCCCAGATTCATCTGGTTTGCCCTTTTCTGCCATTTTTAAGTGGCTTCCTTCAGCCAACATATATAAATTAAGGTAAAGAAGAAAAACCCAGTCTCCTAAGTTCCTAAATTAACGTGGATTGATCGACTTTAACTTCCAGACGCAAAAACAAAGACTAGACCTTAACTGAAGTTGATCCTCAGTTAGTCAGTCAATGATCGAGCAACGAATTGCAAGATTATTGAACACACGTACTCCACACCTTGGTTTGATTATGTTTTCCATTAATTCTCTTTCCGATAATTTTTCATCGATCTGTTGAATACATAAATATAAATACTTGACCTGACCAAGAAAAAAAAAAAGAGAGAATATTTAATACTCGAATTAACAAGTAGTTGGTGTTTGAGTTTGACAGTTTCTTCCCGCAAATTGACAGTTTAACAGCTCTATTGTCAGTTTAATTTGCTCACCTTCTTTCATGATTAGTTAAAGTTTTTTTTTTTTTTTTGGTATGTTCATCATTAGTTAGTTAGTTACTCATGCATGCTGCTCCACTTTTTAGATATAGAATATAGGGGTTTTGACCAATTACCTTAATTCTATGGATTTTTTTCCCTTACACCACTCACTTATTTTTTTTTCACTTACCCATAATAACTCTAATAAGTTGTACCCTAATACCCAACTAAGTTTTTTTTTTTGAGACTATTTTGCTCTCACCCCTCATAGAGAGAGAGAGATAAGCCATAAGGGACTTTGCCAGAGTCCCGTCACCAGCCGCGGGAATCCGGTCCGGGGACTTCTTGGAGGTTTATTGCCCCCCAATAAACATTTATTGGGGGGCAATAAATGTTTTGTTAAATCTAATCGGAGGTCCCCAAAGAGGCCGTCGGAGAGGTTTATTGCCCTCCAATAAACATTTATTGGGGGATAATAAAAATTTAGGGTGCGGCTATTGCCACCCTACTAACTACTTTGTTCACCTAACAAGTTTTTTATTTATTAAAATACTAAAATACCCTAATAAAAAATTACAATATCTTATTAAAAATTACAATTATTGTTTCTTATTATCCCCTACATAATATGTACTTAAAATTTATTCTTAATCATTTTATTCATCGTTAATCCTGGTGAGACTGATTGACTAGGACTTCATGAGATTGACTGAGATAGACGAGGAGGAAGTCAAAAACAACTGAGAGAGACGCGGAGGAAACCAAATAGAAAAAGAATTTGAGTTAAACCCTACATTGGAAAAGGGCATTTTGGGTACTACAAATAGGTGAACAAAGTAAACATGAAATTAAAAAAGTATATGTGCAGTGAGAAGATAATGTAGGGTGAACAAAGGAGTAGTAGGGTGGCAATAGCCGCACCCAAAATTTATTGCAGGAAAGGGGGGCTAATCTCTCTAAAATTTAACAAATAAAACTTTGATTAAGGAAAAAGATGAGGAGATTACATCAATTTAAAATCTTTTATTGGGGGGCAATAAAAATTTTATTGACCCTCAATAAAAGAATTTTATTGACCCTCAATAAAAGAATTTTATTGAAGAAAGAAAACTCTTTAACACTTGACAGTGATCTCCAATGGCAAAAACTCAAATATAATTGCATTATATATGCACCAAGACTTAGCAGAAGCCAAAACCCAATAGCCATTTGCAGTCTTTGCTTGCATAATTATCAAGTCCCGCAAGTACCAATAATAACATATTACCAATTATAAGAATGACGATCAAGTTTAATACTTCATTTGCAGACCATCAACAATAGTATTATTAAAAACTTGAAGACATTGTAAATGAGAACCATATTAAAAATTGGCCAATCTAAAAACATAGGCACATTTGGGCATACCACAATCATGTATCACATCCCAGAAGTTGAAGCATAATGCACGCCAGAGCGGCAGAGCCAAAACCCAGAAGCACAGGCAATAGAGAGTTCATAGTTTGGTACATGCAAAATAGAAAATGAGAAGTAGCTGGCCGTTAATTCTACATGATGCAACAACCAACACATCAAAACAAGATCACATCATACAACACATATATGCAATATCAATTAAACCAGCTACACAATATCCACACAGAAACTGCATAATAGCTTTCCTAGTAGAACTAGGACTCCACCTGCATCATTGACGTTCTGGATCCCTGCAGAAACAACTTGACCAAGGTTAGACATCTTGAACAACTGGAAACAATAATGAATAGCAGCAGCAGAACTGGAGAAGAAAGTCTTCTGTATGTCAACACCAAAAGCTTCAGAATGGGGCTGAACAATATGCAATACACGGTGATGAATACAGGGACTTTGCTCCCTATTTATATTGGCCAATAAACCCGAGCTGGACTCATCCCATAAGGAGTCCAATACTTGCTTCATGTTTATCTTGATAGGAGACAAACATCACCAATGGTCACTGAGTTATGACATATTCGACACTTAACTCACTGTATTTTCAACAATATCACTTAACTCACTCAGTTTTACATCCGTCTTTCACTTAACTCACTACCGTTAATTATGCAGTTAAAAACTATTAAAATTGAGGGTATATTTGTCTAAACACTAAAAAAATGCATTTCTAATTTTTTTTTAAAGACAAATTTTTTTTTCAAATTATATTTAAGTTAAAAAAATCATTTTTCACTAGAAATCTCAGAAATTTAAAAAATTGAAAAAAGTCTAATAAATGTAAATTGCGGGTATATTTGTCTAAACACTAAAAAAATGCATTTCTAACTTTTTTTTTTTTTTAAAAAGACAATTTTTTTTAAAATTATATTTAAGTTAAAAAAATCATTTTTTATTAGAAATTTCAGAAAATTTAAAAAATTGAAAAAAAGTCTAATAAATGTAGTTTTTTAAAGTTAAAAATGATTTTTAAGTGTTTTGACAAATATATCCTCAATTTTAACGGTTTCTAATGGTAGAATTAACGGCAGTGAGTTAAGTGAAAGACGGATGTAAAACTGAGTGAGTTAAGTGATATTGTTGAAAATACAGTGAGTTAAGTGTCGAATA
>BDJD01002536.1:121227-131777 GCA_002564525.1 Rosa multiflora
TCATGACGATTACATGTGCGTGAGCTTGGAGGTCGAGGCTTTAGCCTTGGAGCTCGTGGTCATGATCCTTAGAGGTCGAGGCTTCTAAGCTTGGGGGTCGAACTCTTGGTCTTGGGGGTTGAGACTCTTGGTTCCTTTGGACTGTGCTATTCTAGTAGTGAGGTCGTGATATGCTTTTGCCTTGCCATCCAAGATGGTGAGTTAATGACATGGTGACCGTCCAAGACTTAAGAGGTGGAGATCCAAGGTTGAAGACTTGGAGTACCAAAGTGAGGCATCTCACTAGTCATGATTATTTCCATCTTAGGGTTATTTTTTCTTTCTCGATGAAAGGTTTAAGTGCGTTGAAAGGTCAGAGTCCTACGTGGACTCTTTGACATTTCAACGCGTACCACGTGGAATAGGTTGAAAAGTCAAAAGTATTTGTTGAACCAAATTATGACATCAACAAGAGTGTTCATCATTGGGAGCCAGAAGCTTTGTATCAAAACATAGACCAATCAAAATGAGAAAGCAAAAACACATCGAATCTAGATTTTTCCAGTGAAAAGAAACCACACCACACAAGTTAGAATAAGCATCAGACTTTGTGCGCAGAGAAGAAATAAGAATCAAGAAAAATGGATTGGTCTATGAGTGCGACATTTCCCGTAAAAATCCACAAGCCCATTGAGCACTGACACATCACACATCTTTCCCAAACCCACATCGCACCACAAACCCATGCAACTGTCTCCCAAGTTCCAAAGCCGACGTATCCGAACAGCAGGCATTGAGAAATGCACAGAGGGTAATCGAATTCGGCTTCCCCTCCCGCACTGCATTCAACATGTAGGCATTCCAAGTGGCAAGGTTTCTCTCAGGCATTTTATCAAACAGTTTCCGGGCATAGTCTCAGAGACCAGTTTTTCAGTACATGTCAAAGACGCTGCACCCAACAAAGACATCACATATCTGCTCGGCCTTGACGGCAAGGGCATGCACCTGTTTTCCGACCACCGGTATACGAAGAAAACCAGAGGCCTTGAAGGCGCAGGGTAACCCCAAAGGCGAGGATCCGACTTCAAACCTGGTTGAGGTGGTGGAGGGCTCGGAGAACCCGAAGGGGGTCGGCGCCGGAGCTGGAGAATCCAGCGAAGAAGGCTCGGCGGTCGGCTTCGCGGATGTTGAATGCGGAGTGGAGATCGGAGGATTAGGAAGAAGAGGTCAAGGTTGTCGCCGTTAGGGTTCGGACCTCGTCGGAGAGAGACTCGCCGTTGTTGAGGAGAGAGAGATCTGAGAGTGAGGTGGTCAATTAGAAAAGAGAGAGTGAGTGGTACAGTGTGTAATTTTTTAATTAATTGGGGCTCAAATGTGACTTTTTGCATTTAAATTGGTGAGTGGAAATTCAAATTTATTGGTGGGATAAATGAGAATCATTTAGGTGAAATTTGGGCATTAGGGCTAGACCCTTAGAATATATTGTTGTATTTTATGAACAAATTTCATTATAACAAAAACCTCTCCCTTTTTGGAGGTAAATGAGAGCATATATTTTTCAATCAATGGAATCAAATTAGTACAATGATGATCATTTATAGTATAAAACATCAACTTTTCAATCAAATTTTTCATGCTCTTATATATAGTTTCATGATTCTATATATGTGCCCCCTTGTTTGATTAAGTTTCTTCATTCCCTTTCACACAATTCGTCAAACGGTTAATGAATATGAATCCTTAAAACTTTATCCACCAAGGCATAGCAAGAAGTTAAAAAAGTGGTTGTTGTGATGTTTTTTGAATTTTTTTTTTGGGGCCAAAGGTCGTTGCTCAAAGTTTAATTAAATTAACACATTGCGCATTCATATTGTCAAATAAACTAAACTTTATCATGTCATCTTTGCAAGAAAGAGTAATTGATCATATATTATATATATATAGTTAGGTATGGTGAGTTTGGATGTCGGTGTCATTTTAATACGGTTTCTCGTGTGCGGGTCCTTAGCTATCAACTACCGACACAAACATATGTACAAGTTATTTTAGATTTAACATTTTTCACCTATATTAATTGAGGACCCAAATACTCTTTTCTGTGTTCAATATATATAGAATCTGAATTGACACCTCCATCGTTCACTCCCTTATGTTAGTTTTATCCTCGTACTTCTGTTAAAGTTTCGGTACATGTACAAATGATTAATTTGTCCAAAAAAAAGTTAAAAATTCAAATTAAATAATTTTAAATTTGGATCGATTTCTCACTTTTCTCACACTCACTTGAAAAAACGTTAAAAAAATAAAAGAAAAAAAGAGAAGTAGAAAAACAAGAAAGGAAATCAACACACACTTTTCTCATCACATCTTATGTCTACTCTCTTCAATAACTAACTTCTATTTCTGCACTTGCTTCATGACGAATATGTATGATGCTACTAGTCTATTGATTCAGGCATGAGGAATCAATGAACTAATGAACAAACTATTATTGATTAGGACAATTAAGAATAATTGACTAGGCCTTCGTCAACATGTCCCACTGTCCCAGTACAAACAAAAAACACCAACTCATGCATGACTTAACCCAAGTCTTTTTTTAATTCCTATATCCCTATTGACTATTGAGTTAGTACTGAATGCATGCAATTAAGTCTATATATATAATTCATTCTGGACATAGTTGTGTTCATAGGCTATTTCAGTTTGATCTGGTTTGGGAAGTCACGTATTGGAATTCCAGCTGAATTTCTAGCTTATTTTTAGAGCGCCATTCTTTGCTCTCTAGCTACCAGTACTACGAGTTGTCTAGTTGAACATCCTCTTCTGAAGTACGTATATATATACTCTGTCTTCATATATCTTCCTTAATTGTTAATTCTATCTCTATTTCTGATTGTAAAACGTATATAAATTAATTAAACACTTACATTTCTAGCTTCCAGGTACGTACTAAGTACTGTCATTCCTCGTTCTAGATCTTAACCATACTAATCATTTCTATAATTAATTGTCATATATTTTTCAAATTTCAGGACGGCCATTCAGAAAATTGCGGGACTACGAAGACTTTGCTTGGCTCTGTTAGTAATTCAGAAACCATTTCATCCAGCATAGAAGAAGGGCAAAAAATAATTATGTCTAAACATCAGGGACCATACGATGAGAGCATCATCGAAATGAGGTTTGTTTTATTAACCTAGCTCGTTGGTTTTTCTGCAAGAGTGTTTCTTTTCCTTTTGGGAAAAGCACTTCTCCTTTCGAGAGGGCATTGACTCTGATTAATTTAGGTTAAGGATACATTGAGCTTTTTGTTCAATGGTCAATCGTGGTCGACGACTTCATTTACATTAATTTCGTTTTTCTTCTATCAGCCTTACACCAGGTATAGGTTATGATTTCAACAGTCCTGAGGCTCTATTGCAGCATCCAGTACGGACCCCTCAACCTGGAGAACCTCAAGCAAGCAACAAATGGAAGAGGCCAACAGTTGCGGAAATTCTTTCAGTTATGAACCCATGGTGGAATACGATTCTTGTAACTTCATGTGTGATTGCAGTTTTATTTGATCCTTTGTTCTTTTACATTCCATACATCAAAGAGGAAGAAAAGTGCATGGGAATCGATAAACAAGTGCGGACTGCAGCTCTGGTTTTTCGATCAGTCACGGACATCACTTTCCTAGTGCATATCATATACCAACTCCGTGAAGCTATCAAATCTGCAGCCTCAAAGATTCCAAGGGATAACAATTCGGATTGGGAATGGGAATCGGTAACCCGAGTTCAGATGATTCAGTTTGCAAAAGAATTTTCTCGCAAATTGTCATGGCGCTCTTTCCTAACTGACGTTTTTGCTATTTTCCCTATGCCACAAGTAAGAGTAAACGTAATTTTCTTTGTGGTAAATTGATTATTAGCTAGAAATTAGCTTAAGTGGCTGTAATTAATGGACTTTCTTAACCTACGACTGTTTGTCTGTTTAATTTGTCCAGCTGCTAATAGTAGGGTTGTTTTTCGAAATGGAAGGCCGTAACTATTTACTGAGAAGAAAGATTCTGAGCGGTTTTCTTCTAGTCCAATATGTGCCAAGAATTTATCGAATTTATCTATCGTCTACCGTAGTTACACAGTCCGCATTATGGATTAAAGGTGCATTCAATTTTTTCCTCTACGTTCTTGCCAGTCATGTAAGTTTATTCATCTGACCCCTTCTCAATTCATTATGATTTTCGGTTGTTCTTTTTCTTTTTCTTTTCCCCTTCCTTTGAATTAGGAAAGATGCTGGAATTAATTAATGGCGTGTTTGTCAATTTCTAACTGTAAAAAATTCTACATAGCAAATAATGCAGCGGTACTGATTGTTATACATTTATAAGACTATATACTTTCAAATTATAATATTTAATTACCAACGTTATTGCAAGACTATAACGATTAAAAAACGACATTAATTACATACATAATTCTAGCTAGGTGGATACTGATCCTATTGCAGACAACTTTCAATTTTGGTGCAGTCAGATAGTTCTATTACCAGTATCTCCCAACATAAATTTTTCATTGATGAGAGTCTGTTTTCTTTTAGGTACTGGGAGCCTTTTGGTATTTTTTTTCTATTCAGCGAGAGATATCATGCTGGTATCGAACTTGCATTGATACAAAACAAGCAGAATCAGAATGCACTTTTTACTGCCATGACAAGACTGCAATTATTACCAAAGAATTCAATAGAACTCTAGGAGATCTTTGCCTTGTAAAAGTTCCATATAATATGACTGATCCACCATTTGATTTTGGAATATTTTTTGATGCCCTCAAAAATGATATCCAGGGGCCAATAAACTTTCCAACAAAGATTGGTTACTGTTTTTGGTGGGGCTTGCGAAATTTAAGGTGATCTTCATTATAAGCGCGTAGTTTATAATTTCTGCTAGCGCAGTAATTAATTAACTAGTATTTCACAATTACTTATCATTTAACAATTTCTTCTGTGGCAGTTCTTTTGGCACAAGTTTGGAAACAAGTACCTATCTGTGGGAAAACAGCTTTGCAATTCTTATTTCTATCATCGGCTTGCTATTATTTCTATATCTCATTGGAAATGTTCAGGTTGGTAATTAATCACCCATGTTACGTATATATTATATATACTTGTAGTCTTGTACATAGCAATGATTTGAGGAGGTGATTGATGGAATTCATATGAGACAGATATATATGGAGAGGGCAACTACCAGGGTGGAGGAGGTAAGAGAGAAGATTCTGATAAAAAAGAACGATATAGAAAAGTGGATGGAAAAAAATGGTCTCCAAGATGACATGAAGAAAGAGATCATGAAAAACATCAAGCAAAAATTGGAAGAGGACATAAATGCAGATCTGGAGGATCTAGTCTCTATTCTTCCCTGGTATACCAAGAAAGCTCTAAAGCGCGTTCTCTGCATGAGTGCGCTAAGAAAAGTATGTTCCTCATCACAGTACGCACCCTTCTTTGTGTGTCAGTGTGTGTGTTGTTGATTATATATTGTAAGTTCATTAACTAGTTGTCTATGTACATATTTAGGTACCAATGCTTAGCCAGATGGATGAAAAAGTTTTGAAAATGATGTGCGACTATCTGAAGCCCGTGAATTACCCTGAGAATACCCTGGTTTTTCAGATGGGAGAACCACTTGATCGAATGGTCTTCATTACAGAAGGGTTTATGTGGACTTACACGACTCCTACTGAGAGTAGTCATTTTGGAAAAGCAGCAGGACTGGCTACTTCTCCATCCATGGACACCAACTTCCTCAAGAAGGGTGATTCTTATGGACACGCTCTTCTGCAGTTTGCATCATCATCTCTTGTGGCACTCCCTACCTCAGCTGCAAATGTCCGGTGTCACACAAAGGTAGAGGCGTTCGTTCTCATGGCCAAGGACCTGAAAAACATAGTAACTAAATGCGAAAATTTTTGGCCTTTCGACTACAATGCTTCTAAAGATGAGGCGGTGAATCAGGTCACACCCCTGGGCCAGTTTCAGCAACAACAAATGCCAAAGAAGCGTGTATCAACATCGATCATCAACCCCACCGGCTATAGTGGATGATGCGAAGCTGAAGCCTGCAAATCGCCCCTAGCCAGTGATCAAGGGCACTTGTGCATTTGCCCGGCTAGAGCTATCGATCAACTCCTTCAAGCTGGCTAGTTTTATTAATTACATATATATCGTCGTTTCGTCCTTGTGTCGCTGTGTACTTGAGCTTATTTGCTACTTGTTATCGATCGGTAACTGCCTATTTTACTATCAATTTGAGATTATAAAGAAGATTGAGTTTTGATCTTCTTATTTCATTAATTGGTCGATGTCGGAGTGGTGTGAGCAGATTTCCTTTATTCCCACCATTTTTAAAAAAAATTATTTAAGAAAGTTTCCCACCAGTTCAAATGTTCAATATTGGACTTTCGAACCAACTGTAACATGCAAGACATTAATGCATGCATCTGGTGCACTAGAACCATCTCAAATTTAAAGATTAATTAGTTTCTTCAAGATTCCATTTGAGGGAGAGTCAGTAACTAGTTGTCAAATATTTGATGTCTATCACAATGATAGGTGAGATTCCAAATACAAATCTCTCTTTTATTAAAAAAAAATTAAAAACAAAAAAAGATAAACTAAAAAGTTTTGTTTAGTCTTCAGGGCGAAATTGCTAACACGCTATTAGTCAACTTGGTAGGTATGCCACAATGAAGTACAACTTGGTACCCTAAACCCCATATTTCAGTTCTTGGGTGACTTGAAAGATTTAAGTCAATTAGCAACTTGCAAAACTAGAATATTGAATCCGTAAACTTAATTGTCTCGGAATAGAAAAACGAAAATAAAAAACTCAAATTTTATGCAAATCATGCATAATGAGGTCGGAGTCAATGAGCAAATCGCTTATGGTTGAGTTTAATTATTTTTTTCTACCTCTATTTCTATCTTTTAGTGTCAGCAGTTGTTGGTGTGTCACCTTTGTTGAGGTTATATATAGTCCACTAATAGAAACTACCAAATCAACTATTAACCCTTAGATACTTCTTATAATTTTTATATTGTTAAAGGAAAAATATATTATGTGCCTTCGTCAAACTAACTGACGAAGAGGGAATCAAGGAATCAGTAATTACCAATCAATTAGCATAAAAGATAGATCAATCAGTATTTAATATCATAATTGTAATCAATATTTCCGTTGTAATTTCTTCCCTATATAAAGGGACTATGAAATGAAATGAGTAGACTATTCCAATCTCCATTTACTTTTACACGTTATCAGCACGTTCAGAGCAAATAAGCCAAGAGGGAAAAACCCTAGAAGAGAAAAAATCTCTCTTCCTTTTCTTTCTGCCGCAATCTCCAAAAAAAAAAAATCTTTTCTTCTCCGGCCAAGCACCAGCCTAGCATCACCCTGCCTCCTCCCCTGCGCGGCCTCACCTGCATCCTGCATCTTGCAGCACCCGCGCCCCAACATTCATCCGCAGCTGTTCCTCTCCTTCCCTGCCCAGACCGGCCTCCGCCTCTCCGGCCGAACACCACAAGCCACCACCGGCCTCCATCGAATTACTAAGGGCACCCAGACGCCCATGCGTCCACCCACCTGCAGTGCCCCCGCGCTAGCAGCACGATCGAGCCTTCGATCCAGCCTCCGCGTGCACAGCCCAGCCTCCGACGCTTGTAGCAGCGCCTCCGACCCGGTCCTGCATCAGCCCAGCCGCGTCCGGCCTCTCATCCCCGCAACCCAGCTACGCCCGGCCCCGCCCTCGCCCACCTGCAGATCCTCGTAAACCAGAAGGAAGGAAAGCCGGAGGAGGAAGAAGAAGAAAAAAAAAAAAAAAAGAGGGCAACTCGGGCCGAAGTAGGGACCCGGCCCAGAAACGAAAAAACAGGCCCAGAACATAACAAAAAAAGAGGAGCAGGCCCTGCAGGCCCAGAAAAAAAAAAGGCCCAAAGAACAGAAGGCCCAAAGAAAAAAAAACAAAAACAGAAAGAAAAAAGAAACTCCACCCAAAGTAAAGGGGCCAGCCCAAGAGTAGACCCGGCCCAGACTGAAAAAAAAAAAACTCCGGCCCACTGCTGAAAAAAAAATATCGCTACGCAAGCTTGCATCAACACTCGCGTGCGCTAGGATTGTTTTATTTTCTCGAAATCAAGTATGTTTTCTTTATTTTGTTTTTATGATTTTTAATCAAGCATGTGAATTTTATTTATGTTTTCTATTTTAAAAATGTATAACCATTACGAATCTTGGTCTTGAAATCTAATTCATATTGTTTGGAAAATAATACACGTGGATGTCTTTTGTGACTGCGTAATTTATATCTTCTTTCTTGTTGATGTAGATGGCTGATCCAACTCGACCTGAATTTGACATTTTGGACTCAGAAGGACTTGAGTACCACCGTTAGGTTTCTGATGTAGAAACCGCATTTGTGGCAAAAGAATACACTGTCACCATCAAACCTACCACTGACCCCAAGGACGATGGACTGTCTGATAAGGTAAAAGCAAACGCCTTAATGTTTTTAAGGCGACATATTGATCCTAGCCTACGCTGGGAATACCTCCAGTTGAAGACACCCAAAGAATTGTGGGATGCCCTTAAGAGACGTTTTGGGAACATTCATGACACCTTGCTCCTAGAATTGATTGTTCAGTGGAATGAAATCCGCTTGCTTGACTACAAAAGGGTTAATGACTTCAACAAATACATGTTGCGCCTAAAGGCAAGTCTAAATTTCTGTGGAAAGGAACTCACAGAAGATGATATGATCCAAAAGACTCTTTCCACCTTTCCTACTTCAGCAATTATACTAGCGAACCAGTATAGGCTGGAGGATGATAATAAAAGAATCACAACCTTCAATAAACTGATCAACCTACTGCAAGTGGCTGGGAGGCACAATGAGGTTCTTTTGAGCAACAATGCCAGACCCGTTGGGACAAAGAAAATTCCTGAGGCTAATTATGGCAAAGTCAAAGGTGGAAAGAACCCCAATGAAAATAGGGTTGGACGTGTTGATCCCTACCCATGTGGCAACAATGCACCACGTGGCAAGGGACGTGGGGGTCCTGGTATGGGCCGTGGAGGTCCTGGTATGGGCCATGGAGGCCCTCCCAATGTATGGCGCAGAGATGGTGGTGCTGGCCCTAGTGGTCATGGAAACAAGGTGCAAAGGGCACCGAAGAACCCTTCAGTCAAACAGGGTAGAGTTGGCAATGAACCATGCTATAGGTGTGGAGTCATGGGGCATTGGTACAAGAACTGTCAAGCAAGCAACAGAGTAGCAGCCAATTACAAGAAGTATAAGGAGTCTCAAGAACAAGAGGCTCACTATATGGAAGAAGGAGGCAATGACCCAGATGTCAACCTCACAATTGCAGACTTCAATGGCAGCAAGGAACTTCCTCAGTCAATGGATGCTTCAGATTTTGACTCATCTGCTTTATTTATTCTATTTTCCAAACACAGTTGTGAAGACATAATGCCTCATTTTTTTTAATTAGACTATTACGTAGTCTTAAAGTTTATTTCAATAATTGTTTGAATTAGATTTCTGAATAAGACCTTGATTTGATTATCGTTGACTTATTAATAAATTTCGGATTTTATTCTGAAGCATTGAATTTATTCGATTTTTATGTACCACACATATTCACATGGTTCGAAAAAGCACTATAAAGATGTAAAGCAATACATCTAGAGAAAAAAAATATTATTAGAATGAAAAAAAAATTATCATTCTACTAAAATAGTCATGCTCTAAAGAATATGAGTTATATTTTCAAAATTAATAATATATATATCTCATTTATTTGTAGGAATGAATCAAGGAGAACTCGAGTGCTTAGTTGATAGTGGGACTACCCACACCATATTAAGGAATAGGCAATTATTTATTGAATTAATAGCCTATAATTCCTCTGTGACTACGATGATTGGATCATCACAAGTAATAAAAGGGCGAGGAACTGCTAAATTTTTTGCTGCCTAATGGCACAACATTTAAAGTCACAGATGCTCTATATGCACATAGAGCTAATCGAACCTTGTTAAGTTTCAAAGATATTCGTGTCAACGGTTATCATGTAGAAACACACTGTGAGAATGGAATTGAATACCTTTATATTACCTCTAATGAATGTGGAAGGAAACGCATTTTAGAGAAACTTATGAGTCCATCTAGTGGACTGTACCTCACTACGATTCGGATCATTGAATCATATGTTGTCACCAACAATGAAATGTGGGACACTGACTCATACAGGCTTTGGCATGACCGCCTAGGGCACCCTGGTCCTGACATGATGATACGCATCTTGAAAAACTCACACGGACATCCCTTCTTTCGAGTGAAAAATAAAATGGGAGAAAAATCAGCCACACTGAAAGGTGTCGGTGCTCGTATTGCTCAAATACAGCCATTACATTCTGAAGTACCAGAAGCACTACCCCCTCTCATTATGCCTCATTGACTATTTCAAAGGCACATAACTCGTTTTGCAAAGCCTGCTCTTTAGCAAAAACAGGATCGAGACCT
>BDJD01002537.1:0-29671 GCA_002564525.1 Rosa multiflora
CTTTTTAATTCAAGCTATAATGCTTTTATTTTATCTTAATAATATTAATTTCTCATTGATAGAATTTAACAATAATTTTTTAATGAGAGTTTCTATTAGAGCCTCTAAAATTTTCTCCTAATACCTCCCTTGCTCATTACACCTCATTTTTTTCTTTCTAAACAACAAATTCGCTTATTACTAACATAACCTTATTCATATAATAGCATATATACAAATATAGAAACTTGAGGTAACTTTATTCTCCATAAATCCATTTATTAGTCTTTCTTTACAAATGTTCTTTTTTCAATTTTTTTTGTTGCTAATCCTTCATTTTTGTTTAACCTCCATGACTTTTGATTTCCAATTAACTACCAACCCAACTCAAGTGTCAAGTGTTCCTAATACAAAATTATTGAGGTGAATTTCTTTTTGACACATGCAAGCTTCTTCATAGAGATCATTATTTTTTTTTTCTTATATGCCTAGGGTATGAATCAAAATGCATATATAATCAAGTAAAATCATGCAAATAAATGTTAGTAACTCAATACATTTTTTCTATTATTATTAAAGTACTTATGTTTGTCATTTATTTAGTATCTTTCTTTTTTATCGGGGGTGAGGTAGCAAGCCAAAACGGTTATGTTAATGAGTTAGTAACACATTCACCCAGTCAGTATTCCAACCGAGGTCCCTGAGAGTGTCTCAGCAAAATCATACTTATTTCGTATCTTGAATTTGAAAAGTGATCTTCACATTAATTAGATGAAGATATGAATGGATTTTTTGTCATTTATAAATTAGAAGTGTAGAGAAATAATTTTTGCTTGTGATTTGTTGTACATAATAGTATTTTCATATTAGGATAAATAGGTAATTTGATAATTCAAAAAGAAGAGAGGTCAAATGAAAAATTTTGGAGATCCCACTAAAAATACTCAACATAAATATCTATTGAATAAATTTTAAATAATATAAAATTCTTAATGATCGACTTTTAAGATTCCAATTTTGATTTGTGAGTTTTTCCAGAAAGAAACCTATTAATTGAGTGGATTAAGTCGATGACTACCATTATGTCACAAATAACTATAATGAAGATAAATTATTATAAAAAGTCAATTAATTTTTCCTTTTAAGAAATTTATATCATTTCCACCTAGGTATATTGTTCAACTCCGCATAATCTTGGTTGTTAGTGGCAGTTAAAGAGCTTTTGAGTAAACCTCCCTTGCTCATTACATCTTCCGTTAATAACTTGGTTCTAAGCGAACGATCCTTAAAAACATCTCCATAAGTTCTCGTACCACATTTCTATTATAGAACTCAAACAATAAAATTTTGTATAATTTTTCTATTGTAATTCCAACAGTTTCTTTATTCTATCCTTTATAATTAAAAAAATATAATTAAATAACTTATTATGCAGGTGCATATAATTTGAAACGAGAGATGCGTTAAGCATTTAATCATAAGAAAAATAATCGCCTTTGTAAATATAAATTTTTTTATTTCTCTTTCTACTACTAACTATTTCTAAAATATGGACAAATATAAGTAGAGTACGGAGAAGGGAAGTCATTGAAGCAAATCATTTTTTTAATAGACAAAAAAAAAATAATAAAGAGTTATTGGATATTGCACTATGAAATCGGATTGAGAATTATTAAAATATTATCGGCTAAATGAATTTGCATTGCAATTTAATTTCATGTTGAAAAACCGAACCAATGTAACCGTGATATCGTTGAATAGACACGATGCATGTCCTGAACAGGAGTCACAATCGATGAAAATGTTGTATTATCAATTAGTTTTGCTAGGAGAATGATAAGTTACCCACTTAAATGTTGACATGTGTTATTTTTAAAAATATGGGTCATTGTTATTTCATCCAAAAAAAAAATTGGAAACAACAAAGAACTATGTACCTACTTGACTTTGGACCTAACTAATTAAAATAACATCTTGATCTCCATCTAAGTTCTTGATCAACAATATCCAGTATATCAGCAAAAACAAACGGACCTGGATCCATGATGTATACCACATGTAACAACATCATGAAGATGGTTAATATTGGAATACGAGAAGTCCATATTGTATGCAATTCTTAAGCATTTCTAAACTTCAATATTAATTTCCTACATTACTTTAAAATAAATGATATAAGAACGCATTTGAGATGTGAACTTTATAATGACCTTTGTTCGGAAGATAAACGTAAGCAAATCGTTTAAAATAAACTAAAAGAAGTAAGATTGACGCTCAAATTATAAATTTTTTATTGTAAGATTTATATGTACCTTTATCTGTAAAATTTCTTCTAAGGGTGAAAAATCCATACATACAAATGTTTTCATTGTCTAAAAAAAAAAGAGGAATAGCAATTACAATATATGATATGTACAAATTCAGACATATTGAATAATTTTCATTGTTTTTTGCATTTTCCTACAATAGTACTAGACATGTTTTTGCCGTTCTTATTCTCGAAAATTGTTTTCAAAATAAACTACCAAACACACTTATAGATCTCAAAAATAAAATCTCGTTTTCATTTTCAAAATTTGTTTTTAGAAAATCATTCCAAAGCGTTACTAAACAAGCCCCAAGATATTAACTGAAAAAATAGTGTGGGCAGTATATATCTTTGTCATATACAAAATCAAAAACATGAGTCGTCTCTATCTGCCACCCACGAAACTTCTTAGTCATGCCCACCAGATTACCCTTGTATCGTATCTTATGAAAATGCTCCACGAGTCCTTATTGACATAGTTTTGAAAAAAAAAATTAAAGAAGCATTTAAGAATTAAATAAAACTAATATCAAAGTAAAAATAAATTTTACCACACAATCAGTGTCATCTATTTGATCCATTTCAATAATGTCTAGATCAAAGGTTGAAAATGACTCAGCATACAATGCATGATACAATTCTCGCTCGCTATGAGCATTCAAAATCTTATAGATCCTCTCTCCAATAACACTTCTGAAGGCAACTATAAAAGCAGTCTGATCAAATGACTCGTCATTAAGGACAACGACTAAAGTGCCAACTGTATCATAAAAAATCTAAGGTTATCCTTGATTGTCATTTCATCCAAAACAACAAATAACAATCTATCTGATTTTGGATCTAACTCAATAACATCTTGATCTCCGACTACCGCCTTGGTTGTACACCTTGCGACAGTTGGCCGACTTGGTCAAGAAGAAACAGATTGTTCCTCCATTAACTCGACCCGCCTCTTCGACTATCCAAGACAGTAACTTGACCCTAGAGAATTTGAATGGGCTAATTGCACAGAGAATGGAACAGGCTCGAGTTCAGCTCAATCTTGTTTCAGGGGTCACACCACCGCCATACACTTGCTACGTCTAAGTTGCCTCCTTTCCCACTTTCCTCGACCACTGCAAGGGTCACACCAACAGCAAGCACTCTTGCTCCCTCATCGTCATCTGGGGCTACACCATCGCAAAACACTTTTGTTATGTCTAAGTTGCCTCCTTATCCACTTCCCTAGACCACTACTGTCACACCAACAATAAGCACTCTTGCTCCCTCATCAACCTCTGTGGATTTACCTCACTCGAGTCCACCGGCAAGTCACATACTAACTTTTGGAACAGTTGGGCATATCCTTAAGCAGGATGCAGGACTAGAGCAAACTGTCCCAAGTGTTCTCATCTCTAATACTGGTGTTTTCCCACCCGTGCTTGAATACTTAGCACCCATCCTTAATCATTTATCAAAAATAACATCTTGATCTCCATCTAAGTTCTTCATTAATAATCTTCGGTATATTAGCAAAAACAAACACACTTGAATCCTTGATCTATATCCTATGCAACAACATGATAAAAAGGAATGCGAAACATCCATCTTGTATGCAATTCATAAGCATTTTCAAACTTCAATATGAATTTTCTCCATTATTTCATAATGAATTATATAAGAACGCTTTTGGGATGCGAACTTCATAATGATCCTTGTTCGGCAGAAAAACGTAGGTAAGTTGTCCAAAATATACTAAAAGAAGTAAAGATTAATGCTCGATTTATAAATTTTTTTATGGTAAGATATTTGTGCAATTTATTTATTTTTATAGCTTTAACTGTAAAATCTCTTCTTCTTTTTCTATTTTGAGATCAGTTTCTTGTTTGTCAATCAAGTTAGATTTTAATAGGTTTAATGTAGATGACTATTGTAAACATTAAGTCCTAACTTGCACGTTCATATGGTGTGATGAGAACTTATAGGCTCTATCCCTCCTTGTTTCTACTATTACAATGTTTTTGCAAACCTTCTATAGCATTCAACTAGTTGACTATAGATATATGACCATTGTCTTGGATTTGGACAATAAAGTAATAGATAATGAAACGATGTCAAGTCATATACAAGAATTGAAAAAATCCTAAAGTTTAGATTGCATCTTAGTGTTCTAAAATTCCCTTTAGGGGGCCGCCTAGGCCCTATAAAGTGGTTAGCCAATGACTAAACTTTAATATTAATTTCCTCCATTATTTCACAACTAGTGAAGAATCGATAATAGGTAGAATTTAATATGGGTGATCAATAAAATAGAAAAATTGTTGTTTTTATTATAAATAAACAAGGCAACTACACTCCATGGTTTTTTATTTCTGTTGCGCCTGGGTTCATTGTAGGATTCTGGGGAGTCTGTGGTTTATTGATTTTCAACAAGACATGAAGATGATGCCTAGAAAATGTACAATATATATTCTATGCATGCAATGATCGTTGTGCGTATCAACAAGATGAAGAGAAGGCTTAATGCTAGCTAGACTTGAGTTTGTAATTTCCTTACCGTTGGTAAAATAAGGTGCCATTTGCTTGTTTTTAATTATCAGCTTGTGGAGCCTAGATTTTGAGAGTGATGCTTGTGATATGCTTCATCTTTTTAATGAGTTCTATCCACCACTTCCTTTCAATGAAAACTAAAGTATTAACAAAATAGCAAATAAGATGAGTTTCTATAACAGGATCCCAGCATAATCATCAACTTACTCAAAATGATAGGAGAAACCAACATCAAATCAATCACCATCGAAGCACCGCAATGGCAAAGATAATGTGCAACTGTTGCATGCCTTGTAGTTCCTAATATATCAAGAACGAAATGAAATAAGAGTGCTTCTATTCATACCTCTAAAATTAGTATTTAGGTCTCTTAGCTAAATGGAGCTCCAACTTACTTTTTAAAATAACCAATATCCTAAGTACACCTCCATAATTATCCCAAAGTGCCCCTAAATAATCTAGCCAAAATTAGGGTATTAAGAAAGCTTTCATATATAGCAAAGTAGCTACATAATTAGCAGAAGATAATATTAAAAAATCTGCAATTTCACTCTTATTCTACGATAGTAGTTGTAGCTGACCCAATTTACAACTCTCACCATGTCGTACATGCACATTACATTCTTCATGTGTCGTTGGTGAACATATGTTTCAATTTCTTGTTCTTTGCCTCTGGAAAAATGAAGCGAATCATCAAAAACTTGGGCTTTCATCATATTACTTATGCGGTCAACTTGCTCTACAGCTACGAAATCCAAATTGCAACTAAATACAATCAAATATAAAAGAAAGACAACAGAAAAAAAGTACTGAATCAATTATTAGAGAAAAACACAGTTTATTTTTTATTCATGACCACAAAAGTTGGGGAACTGAAGCTATAAAGAATTCTTTTAAACTCACATACTCTGTATTGTCTAAGAAAGGGTCTGTTCAATCAAATAACCTTATGTTGTTAATCAACAAACCCTTTGTTGATCCAATTCCTTTCACGTTCAATTTTGTATGATTTTATCCAATGCCCCTTCTTGTGTTGTGGTTTACACATCCTTGCATGAATAAAGGACATTGTGATTACAACAAAAATGAAGAAAAAGAGAAGGCTTTGTTGTTCTGATACCAATGGAAGCATTTGTGATCTACATATATAAGTTTCACATTATTTTTTCTTCAAAATTCGTTTTATTCTTATTTTCTTTTGTCTTTATTGCTCATTTTATATAAATTGACAAAGTCAACTATCACATGAGAAAAAAATGAAGGCCCATTTAGCAATTTTGGAGGTATGAATAGAAATCTCATGAAATAATACAACTTGCATTGAAAATGTCAAATCTTTGTACAAATTAGTTTTTTTTGCCCTTATTGATAAATTTTTAATTTTTTTGGTCAAAGATACCTCAATTAAAGACACCCAAAGGTTGAAAACATACAAATACGAAATAAACTGATAAGGTAAAGTACAGATAAAGCCACTTGACCAGAGGATAAAGAAAAAAAAAGATTAGTGAGGACGTGTTAATCCTTCATAAGCAATAACAAAGACTAGGGAGGACCCAAACATCGCACAACCTCTATTTGGCTAGCTTAGTAGCTGCATCAGCAGAATGGTTAGCTTCTCTAGAAATCCACTTCCACAAGACAATGTTAAGAAGCCTCTGAAGACGGTGAAATTCTTGTAGGAAAAGCTATATCCTCCAATTGCCTCTCTCAATAGCATTGTTCAAAGCCGAAATCAATTCTTTTGAGTTACTTTCTATAATCACATTCTCCAGTTTCAACTCCTGTACCAATTTCAAACCCTCCACCAAAGCTATTGCTTGCACTTCTATTGGGGAATCTACCGAGATAGATTTGGATGACTTAGCAACAAAGGTTCCTATGCCATTTCTAATAATTGCACCTATGCCTGCTTAGTCAGAATTTGGATCTCACGCTCCATCCACATTTAGCTTCATAAATGGTGTAGATTAAGGGGTCCAAACCTTTTCTGTTCTAGCTGGGAATATGAACTGAAGGTTTTTTGGTCCTTCTCGTTGCTTTAAGAAACTCTAAAGATTGAGAGAATCAGCTACAAATATAGCTTTAGTTGGAGACAAAGTTTTGCTCTTGTAAAGTCTAAACGAATGAGCAGCGCCCCTTCCAAATGCACCATATTAAACAAGCAAACAGAGATAATACCTTTTTTTTTTTTGAAGAACCTGGGGGGGGGGTTGAATCAGATAGATGGATAATCTAGGCATCTAAAGTAGTAATCTCATGCTTTGGTATATGCAAACCCAAAGTACTTCCAAACCATACACAATCAGTCCATGAGCAAAGAAGAAGCAATGCTCCACAGATTCCTCAAAATTACCACAAACAGGACAAATAAGAGATTTGAGCAGCTTCCTTTTAAACAAATTGTAGTAAGAAGGGATGAAGTTTGGATAGCTCTCCATAAGAAGTGACAAACTTTGGGAATGGTATCAATGCTCCAAATGATCTTCCAGGCTTTATTGTTAATCACCTGGGAAGAAGTGGTGTTGGGAATATGGGGTACTGGTTTATGCAAATAGTGGTACCAAATTTCATAGTGAACATGCCATTCTTTTTAAATGACCAGATCAAACGATCGGCAATGTTCAGGTCTCCAATTGGAATAGCTTTGATGATATTGGCTTCAGCAGTAGGAATAAAAGGTTCAATATGATCAATTTTCCATGAGTGTGTATCCTCATCAATTAACTCATTAACAGATAGTGGAGTAAATCTGTTGTTAGTTGGGAATGGATGAAGGATGCCATCCTCATTTTTAGTCAACCATTTATCATTTCAAAATTGGACATTTTTTCCACTGTTGATCTACCATCTTGAACCTTTCTCAATGGTTTCCCTACCAGCAATAATACTACTCCAAGCCCATGATGATCTAGAACATACCTTAGCTTGGAAGAAGTTGTAATAGTTGAAGTATCTTGCCTTTAAAACTCTGACCATAGTGCATTGGGATTGTTTTTAATTCTCCAACATTGAGAAAGATTTAAGATGGTAGATCAACATATCAAAGTTGTCAAAGATCGAAGTCAATTTCTACAAATCATCGCGCGTCTGGTGGCTGCTCGATGTTTGGACAGACCTCTGGCCTCACCAACGTTATGATCTGCTATCGGACAGGTGTTTGATCTTGGGTTCTCTGGTTTTGGGATTTGTGGTGCTCGAGGTGTTGACAGTGAGTTAGTGAGATTGATTTTGGTTATGTTTCGAAGCTTCTTCGTGGCTTGGGTAGTTGTGAGCACAGTTTCAAGGGACAACGTGGGCAAGAAAGATCCAGGCAGTGGTGGTAGACCGGTAGTGTTGACGTCATCAATGGGTTTCTGTGGAATGTTGGGGTGCAGGGGATCCAATTATGTTTTGGATCAGGTCTGGTATGAGTTCAAATATCTTCTTCTAAGCAGTGGCTGTGCGGTGGTGGTGGTGTTCTTGATAAAGTTTGTTTAATTGTTTTTTATTGTTTTTGAATAAGTCATTGGTTGTCCTATTCTGTAGGAAGTCAGCTGATATGGGATAGGTGAATCCCAATTCTTTAGGAGTACTCTGATAGTGGAGTGTAGAGTCATGGAGTTGGTTGACTCCTGTTTCTTAGCTAAGTTTGTTTTTAGTTCTTCCTATAAAAGTTGTAATCAGTACGTTGTATTTTGAAGTTGAATGAAGTCGAATGAAGTTGAATTCCAGCTAGCTTATTGTCCTCTGTTTTCAGTTCCTTTCTATTTCAACAGTTCTTTGATGTGGGTGGCGGTGGTACGATCATGGCCATGGGTTGTGGTTGCCTGCGGTGTGTGCGCGTCTTCTCTGCACATGGAGTTGGTGGAGAGAGCTGGGTCGGGCTAACTGGTTGGGCCTAGGTTATAGCTATTCCTTGGGCCTTTGGGCTGTTTATTAGTTTTATTTTAACTAGAAATTTCCTATTTTTATAGGAAGCTAGGCACTTTTTGTGCACTCTATGTGTTTCAAGTGAATCTTCTAGAGTACTACCAAATGAGGATTCAAGTTGTAATCTACACATTTGATGTCTAATGAGTGGATTTATTTCTATGTACCACTGTGGGTACTTCCACAACTTCTTGATCTGTATGTAGATGACAGAGAAATGATATGTAATGGTTATTCTGATCTGTGATAAATGGAATTGCAATTCAGTTTGGGATTAATGCACATCACAATAAAAGTTTGATGTGCATTAAGTTTTTAATCACTCCATCTCCAAGTAGTAACATGACCTTAAAAGGCTAAAAATTACAACTTATGCCATCCCCCCAACCCCAAACACCACATCTCCATGTCTAAAATGTCATTATAGTAAAATACTAAAACCAAATAAAAGAAATCTAGAAAATAAGAAAAAGAAGTACACAATTGCAATTCAAAATTTACTGCGAGGAGTTTTTCAACTTTTACTCTTTTGAGTTGGAAAAGTTTGAGACGAAAATACAACAATTTTATGTTATATTACTCCGAACATCGCAAGTATGTATAAAGTGGAAGCCCAGACGAAATCGTCCCCGCGGTGACTCGGTTTCCTCAAGACTTGAGTCTAGAAAGAAGAGAAAAGAAGAAGAAGAAAATGCAAGCGGTGGCTGCCAAACTCACTCGCCCTCACTTCCTCACCAGAACCTTAACCACCCTCACTCTCTCTTCTTCTTCCACTCTCTCCAATTTGCTATCCTCCCCCGGCCGTGACGCCGCCACCATCACCCACGCGACCAACGAGTGTCTCGCCCGCCGAACATCTCTCCTCTCGTCTCCTCCTTGGTCCGCCACTCAACACCGCGGCGCCAGAGTCCAAGGCGCCGATGTAAGTTTTCCGAACACCTTTTCCGACTGTAAATCGCATTCTCTCTCTCATCGCTAATTCATCGTGATCCTGCAGGTGAGACCTGGCAATGTGATTCAAAAGAAAGGTACTTTGTAATCGAAATTCAGTTCAAGTTTCTCTGTATGTATGTACTGATGAAATTTAATCAAATTTCGGGTGTGATTATGGTGCTGCAGATCGTATTTACCAGGTGAGAGATGGTTTATTCTGTTATTTTCAATTGAGAAAAACGATGTTAGTGGTTAATTAGGGTATGATTTACGGATGTATTACTTCGTAATTGTGTAGGTGATAAAGGTAGAGCATTCACATGAAGGAAGAGGAAAGGCCAACATTAAGGTGTGTTGCTCTATCGTTATAGTGTTGATCATCACTTTAGTTTACTATTTGTTACCATCATTATTATTACTGGCTAACTGAAGTTGTTGTTTTTCGTTGTAGCTGGAGCTTCGTGATGTGGACTCTGGGAATAAGACATCCCAAAGATTGGGGACAGAGGAGACAGTTGATAGTATGAAATTTAACTGTGTAAATTAGCCTCACTAGTTTCATCTAGGATGCTTTTTGCTCTTTCAATTGGTTTATATGGTTGATGTTGGATTCATTGGTAGTCGTCAGTCGTGTGATCTTTTTAATTGCTCTGATGACTATTTCTGCATTGCCTTTTCTTGTTTGTATTCTGTTTCTGTTTTATTTTCTACAGACTCTGCTTTGCTAATGAATTTACCATCCTTATGTTTCGGGGTTTTGTTGGCAAAGAGAATGGGCAGTGCTCACAACATACAATAAGTCTACATTTATTTTTCTACACTTACCTCTAGAAATTAATGGGTTAAAGCTGAGTCTTTTAGTGGATGCCCATTGTTCTTTATTGCTTGTATTCTTTAGTGGATTCCCATTGCTCAATAGTGGCAGACATCCTTTACTAAAGTAATGTAATGTTGACAAATGGGCTGGATTGTCACAGTTATTTCCAGTTGCATATCTATAATATCCCATTGTTTAAGTTTTTATAGATGTGTGCTCTAAAATGATAGTCTCATATCAATTGCTACAGGAGTATTTGTCATGTCAAAAAGTTACATTTACATGTGCACGGACCGGGATGGCAAAGTATTATTGATGGAGTGAGTGTTATTACTTTCTCTTTTCTGAAAAAAATTTCCTCTCGTCCTCTCCCTCTCACTTTACTGTTTTTACTTTCTCTTAAAAACTTCTCTTTGTAATTCTTGTCAGTCCTGATACGCTTGATCAGCTTGAAGTGAATGAAGACGTATTTGGAAAGAATGCTAAATACCTACAAGGTCAATGCTTTTATAATACATGTTCCTTTCTGTTCGTTTGTTATTTATCATATAACTTTAACCCTGAATATTTTTTTAGTGTCTGTATTCCAAAATATATCAATAACTCATGGTTATGGAATAAAATTTAAAGTTATAGTTTTATACAAATTGGTTCAAAGTTATTGATTACAATTATTTGAATAAGCCTTCTAGCTTCCACCAATGGTGTTACTTATGCTGGTTTCTGAAAATGATGATGTTGTGTTGCTGCTGTCACATGGTCATTTTCTAACCATTTACCTGTCAAAACAATTTACCAACTGTTTGTCTTCTGTCCAGATTTTATTGATCAATGCATTGAAAGCTCTTATTGCATGACCATTCTTATAAACTCTGCTAATTTGAGGACCTTCCAGCCAAATACTATTTTCATGCATACGACGTTTTGTGTTCCTGGGGACTTTCTAATATGAACTGTAGTCATTTTATGGTGATTGTCATGCATTAAACTACCAATGAGTCAACAGAACTATAGAAACGTGAATTTATACCTGATCAGCTTATCACATATACAGGCACACTTACGGTGGATGCTTACTTATGTCTTCTGTCTCGTGAGAATAATGTGTGCATGTATTCTTGCAGTTATTGTTTCTATAACTTTCTATGATGCCTCCTAGATACAACTATCTAAGATGTCATAGTCGTTTATGGTTATATGATAACACTACCATACCTTGTTTTCTCGTGTTTTCTTCTGGTTGTCGTTGGCAGAAAATTGGTTTCACATATGTAATTTAAATATTGTTTCATCATCATTGATAGTTGTTGCGGCTGCCATTTGTTATACTAAACTAAAATTTGATATTCATTGTAAACAGAAGAAATGAAAGTTAGAGTGGAGCTGTTTAACGGGACCCCTTTATCTGCATCAGTTCCAAAACATGTGACCTGCACTGTCAAGGAAGCACAGCCTCCTATAAAGGGGATTGCAGCAACACCTAAGTACGTTTTCTTTGTACAAATGCTGCTGTATTAAGCACACTTCATCTCGCTACACATTGTTACTTTGTTTTTCAGTCTGCTTTCTCCTTGGAATATCACTTGACATGAATAAGCTGCTTGACCTGCATGACATCGTTGGGTTCATATCATTATTATGACATAAAAAGAGGGAATACTTGTCATATAGAAATTCTGCAAGTCTTTCTCATAGATTGAATATCCATATTTTATTAAAGCCTTGATAACTTGGAAGTTATTGGCTGGCTTTTGTATTTTGTATGATGAATTTGTAGGAAATTTTGTAAGATGAACATCGGAGGCTTTAGGAAGAAGAAGAAAAGAGTTGCAGATAATTTTGGGGCAACTTGAGGATGAATAGATAGCTAGTGTCATTGAGGCTGTTTTGATGTCCTTCTCGATTCAAAATGAAAAGCATAAGAATCAAACTTGTTTTGTAGATAATAGCGCTGAGGTGCAAAGAATTAGATAGAAGACGGATGAAGAATAGAAAGGAGTATACTTACTATTTTCTTTGTACGTTTTTGAGTCATATTTAATTCCTCAATACCTACACTGATGATCTATGTGCTTTTGCTAGATAGCCTAACATTTTTCATAAATGCAGGGATAAAATAGCTACAATCCAAAATGGCTTCACTATAAAAGTAAGTTACATTTTTTATATAATATTTTTACACATGCTAGGTGTTTGTAGCTATTCTGAGAAGAAAAATATGGTATAAAAATTAAGCAGATAGGTTGTCCATTATGGTTCTATTTGAGTTGCAATCTTGCTCCTGGAAAAGCAAGGTAGATCTCCACATTCTTGCACAGTTCAGCTTGTTGTTAGAGCTTGTTTCTCCCTTCTCCCTGTTCTACCATCCTTAAATGATCCTTTGGGGAATGAAGAATTGAAGATATGCTATAGGTGTCATGAATCCCAAGTTGCATTTTATCTAATTTCTTTTTTTCTTTCTCATCTACCCAGGTACCAGCTCATATCATAGCTGGTGAGTCTGTGGTTATTGACACCGAGGATGACTCTTATGTTAGAAGGTAATTTGGCTGGATTGTTTTTTATTCTCATCAATCCGAATTGATTAGTTTGTTCATTTCTTAGTGATTTTAGGGAACACACACACATATATTTTTGGTAGCTTTGTTTCTAGATCATCTATTAAGCTTGTCTTATTTATTACGTTTTTTCCCTTTTGGTATCAGGGCCAAGGCATAATGCTTAATATCATTGCTACAATCTGGTGGAGACATTATCTTTTTTATTTGTCTGAATCTGGCGGAAGGGTGGAATATCATTCGTGCACTGTCTAAGGAGTCTGGCTCGTTTCTATGATGATGAAAGTGTTTACCATCTTGAGGTAGCTGATTGTATATTTACTCATACAACATGGACTTTGGCAATGGAAAAGATACAGCTCTTTTAGGAAGATAAAAGCTTGGCGCTCAACTTGAACAGTTTTCTCTTGGGTCAAATTCAGATTTGTAGAACAAGAATAAAAGTTTCACGTCATTATTTATCCAAAAACTAAAAGAAATGTTGTCGAGTACTTTATATTGGTTTTATGAGAAGGGAAGATTTATTATACTGATGCAAATTGTATTGATGCTTTCTAGTGTTATCTTTGTGTTGGATTGTAAGCACCATAGAGAATTATTGTAATGACCAGTGGAGTGATTTAACCAGTTCTTGATGCCATACCACTTTTATGGAGCTATGATGATCAGAAAGAGAGAGAGAGAGGGGAAAAAAAAAGAAAAAGAAAAAGAAAAAAAAAGAGAGAACACATTCTGAAATCTGATGTTGATCTCTTTCATCTTTTTGCTATAGGCAGTGACTCAGGTTCTCAATTTATGAAATTAGGTCATCTGAGTTAGTGATCAAATCTGTCTGATTTGATAAACTAATTATGCAGATATGTATAAGGAACAGGTATAGTTTTCTCACAAAAAATACATAAAAGGCAGAATATCACTCATGTTACTAAAATGCATGTCCATTTAAACTTAGTCCCTTGCTATAAATACTAGGCAGAATATCAATCATGTTACTAAAATGCTCTGCTGCTTGACTACATCGCATACAACTCCCACTCCCAGAGAGCGAGGCTCAACATGAATCCATAAAGATTTCATCCCATATAGTCCGCTGATACAATTTGCCAAAGCCAACTTCAGATCTCACTGCAGACATCCATTACTTAAAATGCTACAATCAAATTTGCAGATTGAGTTTCTGGAGTTTTTCATAAACAAACGGTATAGGCTGCAAAACCATGAAGAAGACAACACAATCAACCAATTGCAAATATAGATCAACAGGGCGTTATTGTGTGCATGTTCATAAGGGAGGAAGCGCAGGAAAGACAGAGTACCATGACAAGATAGCAGAGGAAAAGAACTGCCGTGAAAATCTTGTGTAGAATGCAAGGGGCCCTCCTGATTTTAAATGTCAAGGGCACAATGCAGAGAGCTAGCATATCTACCACTTTGCTTGCATGCGACAACATGTTCCACTGGAGAACGGCATACTGCAAAAGGGAATGCTGAAATTGCACTGGCACCTGAATAAAAGAGGAAGAAATTGAGCTGACACAATATTTGTATTCTGTTGAGAGCATTACGTTTGCTATCACCGTAGATGTATTAATCATAGTCGAGAACTTGAGATCTTAGAAACCTACATGCTAGTAGAATGCAGTTAGCAGAGTTTTTGGGATTCCCAGTTTCAGTAAATCAAGCTTGAGAATGTAGAAGGTAACAAAACAACCCACATCTTCTTTTTGTTAACAGCTAGTGGGGAGTGTTCGATCAGTTGGAAGGTATGTTAGATTTGGTCATACTGAATAACCAGCATCCATTCAGCAAAGAAATCATAACATATGGTAGTTCTATATACTGTCTCATGAAGCAGAAAATGCTCAGCTTCTAAAATTAAATAAGTTTAGAAAGAACAATAGACAAAGTGGATTGCATTCAGGAAATTCTTTGTGTTTTAGTTATATGTCTAATTACCTCCTTTTCATATCTATAGCCCCATGGGCTCCAACCTGAACCTCTAACAACTGTCAGGATCCAACCAATTTCATGCAGTCCATATTTACCAAGTCTCCAACCCCAAAACCTCCTTTTGTCCGATCTTTCTTGCTTCCCGCTATCCCTTCCAACCTCCTTGCCACACCACAAGGAATGCCAAGCTACTCATCCACGACTGAACCAATGTCAACCCCCACTCTCTCCCCCAGACAAGAAAGCTTACTGGATCCTCTAATCTTCTTCCAGTACTCTCCAGCACTGCTCCCCGGGGTCTCAAATGCCCTCCCTACCACCAAGACCTCCACCAACTGCCTATCCTTGCTGTCTCAACAGGCTTGCTCAATCAATCAACTACCAATGTAAGTAAAAAACGAGAACAAGCTAGAACATCCTTGGCGAATCCCCTTTTAAGATCGAAACTTTTCTCTAAAGTCTCCCATTTAATTACACAGCCTCTTATCAACTTCCTCCAAACCCTTTTTGCTCCAAAACATAATCCAAAGTATTCCAATCCACATAAAATGATTTATAGACTCCGCATTCTTATATATTGATGAAGGTAGATAAGGCAATTAGATCAGTGGATTGACAGTGGGATCCTGAGTAACAAGTGAACCAACTAGACTTGATTAGGGATCCAAAACAGTACCATCATGACAGCTCAGGTGAAACATAAGACACGAGTGGTACAATACTAGCCTCAGTTACCATATTTAAAAAGCCAAAACTATGGAAGACGTATATTGCAAGTGATATGGGACTGTCACATGCATTATCAAAATGTTCACATTAAATGTGAGCTCAGATCTAAGGAATCACCCGCTGTCTGAACTGTTTATGCTGAAATTATTGGCCACAAAGTTACTGCAAAATACACCCAACATACACAAATGTTAATATCATCTTATTGTTTAAGGAAATTGGAATCCAAGACAGGGGCGTAACTACGTAGGAGGCTGGTTGGGCCATAGCCCAACTCATAATTCTTTCAATATTTGATCGATTATAAGTGCTAACATTTCTCATATTTATGTTTGGTTCAGTTGGCAAAGTGGTTGGTTATTTTCCTAGTGACTTGGTTCGAATCTTGTTGACAGCAATTAATGCTTGTTTTCTTGGTTGTTTTATCATTTTCCTCCCCCATTTTCTTCTTTTGTTCCTTTGTTATTTTTTTTTTCTCTTTCCCCATGAAGGGCTCCCTTCTTCTTTCCTGCTAAAATTTTCTTGCCTATTTTTTTTTCTCTCTTTCCCGATTTTCTTACAACAATTTCTATTAACATTTCTTTACAATTTAGTCTCAAAATTTTTACAAGCATTATTGATGGGGGAAAAAAAAATCTTGGTGGCAAGCCTTAGAGTAGCCCACTCCAAGTTTATATCCTGGATCCGCCACTGATTCAAGAGAGAAGATTGTAGAATTGTTGTGTATTCATTGATAATAGGAGCCCTATATATAGGGATTACAAAGTACATAATTTTGGAGTACAAGGATTCATATTCTAACTTGGGTAATTGAAGTCCATCTGGAACCTTCATATACATCTCTGAATCTAGATCCTCATAGAGATATGTTGTAACCACATCCATAAGCTGCATGTCAAGTTTTTCAGAAACTACCAAACTAACAAGGTAGTGTAACGTTATTACGTCCATTACGGGAGAATATGTCTTCTCGTAGTCGATTTCAGGGAGTTGTGAGAAACCTTGCTTCACAAGGCGGGTTTTATATGTAACAACCTCATTTATCTCATTACACTTTCTAACAAAGACCCATTTATGGCCAACAGGCTTTACACTTGGGAGTGTCAGCGTTACCGGCCCAAATACCTGTCTCTTTGCTAGTGAATCCAGTTCATCCTGGATCACATCTTTACACTTAGGCCAATCCGCTCTTCGTTAACATTCTTCAACTGAGCGAGGTTCGATATCGTCATACTCTGTAATTCCTTTTACAACAGAATATGCAAAGACATCATCAATAGTAATAGAGTTTCTATTCATCGTCTCATGTACACTAGTGTAATTCATGGAGATCTCTCTATTATCTGGAATTGGTTCTGACATTAGAGCGTCCCCCAATGATGTCTATTGGACATAACCATAATCCGAAATATTCTCATGAGACGAATTATTTATATTGATGATTAATGGATTGTTTTGTACTAAACTCGCTTTCCTTCTTGGGAGAGAATCCATCGAACCTTTGGGCCTTCTGCGCTTCCTGGCGGGGAGCCTAGCCTGAGCCACAACGCCCCCACTAGGGGAGACATTGACGCCATGCCAAGTCTCTCTTAAGTTGGCATCATGTCCTCTAATCCTTGCAGACACGTATGCAGCAGTTATGTGTGATCTCGTCACTTTAACGATATCAGAAAACACATCAGGCATCGAATCTGCTACATTCTGATCGAGAATTCTCCGCACTTCAATTTTGGACTGTGCAGTTCGGGGATAGACCACGACAATTCATGTCGTTCCTGTTGAACATTTGTGTTCTTATCTCCCCCTAACGATGGGAAGACTGTCTTATCAAAGTGACAATTCGCAAATCTAGCGGTAAAGAGATGGTCTGTCAAGGGTTCTAAGTAGCAGATAATGGTTGGAGAATCATATCTAACATAAATGCCTAATCGTCGTTGAGGACCAATTTTGGTGCACTATGGCGGCGCAATTGGCACATAAACTGCACACCCAAATATGCGCAAGTGTGAGACATCAAACTCATATCCAGTAATCATCTGGGACGCAAAAAAGGGTTGAGTGGCAGTGGGCCTCAGATGAATAAGCATAGCTCCATGCAATATTGCATAGCCCCAAGCAGAAATAGGGAGATTGGTGCGCATAACCAATGCTCTAGCAACCATTTGAAGTCTTTTAATGGAAACTTCTGCAAGACCATTTTGGGTGTGAACATGAGGAACTGGATGTTCAACTTCAATCCCAATGGACATGCAATAATCATTAAATGTTTTTGATGTAAACTCCCCAGCATTGTCAAGGCGTATTGACTTAATAGAATGATCAGGGTGGTGAGCCCTAAACTTAATGATTTGTGCTAGGAGTTTAGCAAATGCAACGTTCCTTGTGGACAAAAGTATGACATGTGACCAGCGTGTCGATGCATCAACCAACACCATAAAATATCTAAATGGTCCTCAAGGTGGTTGAATAGGTCCACAAATATCACCTTGGATTCTTTGCAAGAATGGAATATGTTCTTTAGTGTCATTTGCATAAGATGGTCTCGATCCTAATTTTGCTAAAGAACAGGTTTTGTAGAATGAAATGTGGGCTTTAGAAGCAACCAATGAGGATTTTGGTTGAGCCATGAAGTCACAATTGACTTGAGAAGTAGAAAGGGGAGTCAAATCTCCATACGTGGCGTCAAAGCCATGATTTTGTCACAGGGGGATCACGATGCCGGCGTTAGCCAACCAGTGGTGCATGGCGGTGGCACCCCGAGGCGCAGCGGCGGTGCAATACTCTCTTTGAATCGACTTTTGATTCGTACTTCTCTTTATTCTGAAGAAAGGATGTCTGTGTGAAGTCTTTAAATATACGGATCATCATGTCACGACCTGAGTGTCCCAAACGGTCATGACAAAGTCTATATGTGTCGGAATCTCATAAGTCATATCTCATGATATGATTAGATTCAATGATTCAAATAGTGGTTGCATACAACCCGCTAGAACAACACATAAGTTTCTCTAATACTCGTTTATGTCTGTAGTCATTAGAGGTGATGCAAATAAACTCTTTTCCATTCTCACAATGTGTTTCCACATAAAAATCATTGGCTCTTATACCTTTAAAGCTCAAAAGGGTTCTTCCGGCCCTAGGAGCATAGAAAGGTTCAGTGACATTAATGATTGTGCCATTTGGCAACAAGAATTGGGTTGGTCCTCAACCTTGAATCAATTTTGATGACCCAGTCATTGTAGTTACTGAAAATCGAGTAGGTGACATCCAAATGAATAATTGCCTATTTCGAATTATGGTGTGTGTAGTAGCACTATCCACGAGGCATTCTAGCTCTCCGGGAAACATACTTAAATGAATAAAGTTCGAATCAAAATCGGCACTTTATTTCAATGAAAGCCAATAATTACATCAAAGTTTCTAAATCAAAATTTAATCAAAAAAATGATAATCAAGCTTAGACAAGTAGTAGTTACTCATTCCTTTCGGTAACTCCAATTTGATTGTGACCAGGTAAGGTAAGACAAGATTTTGGTGGAGCTATGCTCACTTGTAAAACCGTTCTCTCAGTTCAAACCTTTCCTAGACATCACAATTAATTGTATGAGCCTAGTGAGAAAGAGTTATAACCACTGTCTTTGTTGATAATTTCCAAAATTTGGATTTGGATTGGAAAATAATGACATTTGTATGGTCAAATTTTGATGCCTACGAACGCTCTTAGTCCGTAATATTTCGATGCTCACGAATGCTCTTAGTTCGTGGTTTACGAACGCTCTTAGTTTGTAATTTCCGTGAACTCCCCATGATTTTGCTTTTGTGAATCGAACCCACGTTATAAGGAAGGTGGGATGTATGAGAAAGGATTTTGGAAGTCCCGAAGAAAAATAAAAACAAATTTAAATTTCAAAAACGAGAACAACTTACTTGTGAATTTCGGAGCTTGAAATTCTTGAAACACGAGCTTGTTGATGCAGGCATGCAAGAAAGATGGTCGGGATAGCTAGACGCGGCTGGTGGTGCTGGCTGGAATAGGGAGAAACTAGCCCAAAACTGTTTTTGCAGGTTTTTCTATAGGAGGTTCAGTCAATGTGGCAGCCGGTTCAGTAACTTTTAGACCGGTTCTTGAGGTTATGCTTCCGGTTCCTAAATCATGAGATCGGGGCGCTGATGTTTTCAAAATTTGGTGGCAATCGGAGGTCCGGTGGTGAACCGGTGGAGAATTTGCTGCGGATGGTTTGGATCTTCCGGTGGCCGGTTTGGTTGGTTTTCGGCCTGTTCTGGTAGTAGTGCCGCCGGTTTGGACTCCTGGTGTCGAGGGCTTCAAGGTGTGCGGCGGAGGCAGAAAGTGTCTCAAGGTTTTGTATTCAGATTTAGGGTTTTGGCTATTTTTCTCAGTTGGTTAGAGTGTTGTGTTGATAACGTGTTTAATGAAATTAGAATTCAAGAGAGAAGATTGTAGAATTGTTGTGTATTCATTGAAATTAAGAGCCCTATATATAGAGATTACAAAGTACATAATCTTAGAGTACAAGGATTCCTATTCTAACTCGGAGTAGGAAATCTCTCATATTACAACTACAGAACTAATCCTAGTTTGACAAGGCACACTAAAGTTAACATTCTTCAACACTTAAAATACATGATGCAAGCCCATCTTGCCAAAGGAAAAAAAAAAAGGAAAGAACAAAGAATCTGTATTGTTGGAAAACGTCTCTATCAAACTAGGTAAGTGTAACATACAAAAGTAAGCACAGTTTTCAAACAATAAAACTTTTAACCAAAAGGGAACAAAAAATAGCAAACAGAACACAAAAGCTAAATGTAAATGTGGAATGACAAAGACATACAGCTGTAAGTTTTGTTCGTTGACCCAACTCGGAAAGCTCTGGCCTACTAGATTATTGTAAGAGCAAGTTCACCCGTTGGGTCACCAAGGCACCTATTATTCATTGCTTTTTAGTGTTTATTTCCACTCTCTGGGTCGCGGGCACAGTTTCCATTAAGACTTGGGTCACCAGGTCAGCTTGCAGGTCACCAAGGTGACCCAGAAAGTGACCTAGGGTGATACATGGCGACCCAGGGCACGAAATACACTGTGCCCGTGACCCAGAGAGTGAAAATACACATAAAAAATAGTGAATAGTAGGTGACCTGGTGACCCACGGGTAAACTTGCTCTAAGATAAATCTCTGCATTTATTTCATACAAAAATGTTAAGGATTAAATTCAGTTTACCCCCCTGAGGTTTGGAGGTAATTTCATGTTAGTCCATGTCCTTTCAATTTAATCAGTTTACCCCCCAAGCTTGTCAATTCTCCTCAACTGTGTCCATTCCATCCAATTTGGACGTTAAGTCTGACTTTTGAGGGCTAAAATTGTCATTTCAATACAAAAAAAAAACTATAAAAAAAGGATTTTATATATATTTTTTTTTTCTTCTGTTTTTTAGTTTTTTTTTTCCTTCTGTTTTTTCATTTTTTTTTAAATTTTTTATTTTGTCTTCAACCTATACACCACAAATTATAATAGGTTTATAAGAACAAAAAGATACTCTAGGTGGTTGAAAGGCTCTCGCTGATCTACGATATTTGTGATATATCTCCGATAAAGTGAAGAATTTTAGGAAATATCCCCAATAAAGTGAAGAAATATCTGTAAAAACGATTTTACACTTTATCTATATCTGTAAAAAAATGATTTTACACAGATATTTCTTCATGATTTTACACTTTATCTGTAAATATCTGTAAAGAGAAAATATTTCAAACAGTACCCGAACTTAGGCCGACTCCTAACTTCAGTACCCGACTATGCAAAACTATCACTTTGGTACCCAAAGTTTGAAGCTAGACCCAACAATGGTACACGCCGTCCATGACCGGGTTAACTGGCTAACCACGTGGCATATTTTGAGGGGTAATTCGGTCCAACTCTTTTTTTTTTTTTTTTTTAATTAAAAAAATTTTTAGACCAATTTTTTGGTCTCTCCAATAACACTTGTCCCTACGCGAGCTCTGGCCAAGATGACCAAGAGTGAAGAAGCTAGTTGCTCTCTGACCCAGACACCAGCCACGACCCGAGAAAGAAATCCGACTGGAGGGACGATGTCCGGCCACCCTACGATGGCACACAACCACCATTCCCCTCGTCTCTGCGTCGCCTACGTCCATGTGCCTTTGGATCACTCATGCATTGAACGGAGAAGGAGCAATGACGACTGGAAGCTCTGAGACTTCTCCGACTAGCTCTGCAATTCCTGGTGATTCCAACCACCATTTTGGCTACCTGTGGTATGAAATCTCATCTCCTCGTCATGCCCAACAAGCTTGTGCAATTATTTTTTGAATTTGATCGGGTTTTAATGACTTGGTTTCTGGGTTTGGTCTCGGGCAGCCGTGTTCTTAGACACCGGCGACATTTCCAGCTGTTCTTGACTCATTCCTGCCTAGTTTCTGGTTCGACTGCTTCTCTGGACGAGGCCTGACCCTGTGTGGGAATTAAACTTCAAAGATTTCTGGGTTGTGGTTATTGAGGTTTGAATACCAGTTCATCATGAACTTCCTCATGAACTTCCATTCACAAGCTGACAAAACCCAGATGAAGGAGACGAGGAGAAGAAGAAGGGATCTTCTAAAGAGGTAACCATTTGGCCACTGATGTGTGTTTGTGTGATACGAAGCTTTACCAGAATCAAAAAGGACTCTCTCTGTGTGCAACATGGTTTACGAATTTCACAGAGAAATTGATAAAGCCATGAAGGATTTGGTTGTGTATTGTGTTTGTGAACTGCGATTCCATGGATGTTGGGATTTCTTGGGTTATGGTTTGAGTTAGTGGGTGGTGGAGGAGGCGGAAGAAGTGGAGGAGTTGGTACCGGTGCTGTGATTTGGTGGAATTCTTGAATTTTGGTTTGACTGAGAGAGTGAGAGTGAATTTGGGTTGAAATGACCCAATTACCCTTCAGGTATTGCCACATGGTTGGGCTCTTAACACTGTTATAGACGGCGTTACCGTTCTTGGGTCGGGTTTCAGACTTGGGGTACCAAAGTGATAGTTTTGCATAGTCGGGTACTAAAGTTAGGAGTCGGCCTAAGTTCGGGTACTGTTTGAAATATTTTCTGTAAAAAATAATTTTACACAGACATTTCTTCACTTTATTGGGGATATATTCTAAAATTGTTCTCTTTATCAGAGATATATCATAAATATCGTAGATCAGCGAGAGACTTTCAACCACCTAGAGTATCTTTTTGTTTTTATAAACCTATTATAACTTGTGGTGTATAGGTTAAAGACAAAATTAAATAAATAAAAAGATGGAAAAAAATATTTAATTAAAAAAAAAAACAGAAAAATAAAAAAATATCCTTTTTTTTTATCTTGAAATTACCATTTTTAGCCCTCAAAAGTCAGACTTAACGGTCCAAATTGGACAGAATAGTAGAAATTGGACATGGCTGATTGAAATTGGAAAGATTGGGGGGTAAACTGATTAAATTGAAAAGTCATGGACTAACATGAAATTACCCCCAAACCTTAGGGGGTAAACTGAATTTAATCCAAATGTTAAATACTTACATACAATGAATGCAACACAACAGTGTCACATTATCAAATTTAGTTATTTGTCAAGTCATACATATACTACAATTCATGATTTTGCACCATAATAATATGAATCTACATACTCTTACAGTCAGACAAGACACAGTTCCAACCCAAGTTAAGGAAGAACTATTTGTAAAAGAAAATAAATAAAAATAAATAAATAAATGTAAGTCTCTTTATGGGATGAATACTAACTCCTCATTGCTGCTTACTATTTATTTCCTCATAATGTTATCAAGTGGCCTAGTTACGATTATTCTAGTGGTGAGACAAATCTGTTAATTACTTATCTCTGCCTGCTGAAAATAGATCTGTACTATTTACTAAGTTTTTCATATAAATGGTGAACCCAAAGACAATGTTTAGTATCTAGTATCGACATCACTCAAAAAAAAAATACAAAATTTAACTAGAAAAGGAAAGTGACGGTATTCAGAATCCTTAAAGTTCACCAAAAGGGAACTGGCCACTTACAATTCAAATAAAGACGAATCAAGTGTAGTATCCTTTTCATCACCAAAGAGATGACTTGATATCACATAGAAATTTATTTTAATACAAAACTCCAGTTTGATTGCATTACAATGAATGATGTATGAAGAAAAAATGCTGAAATACTTGCACAACGAGAAGAGACGAGCTTTTAGACTCAGGAAAGCTATTATTCAACTTATTTGTTAAACAACGACAAGTGTGGCCTGTGGCCCACCATTGTATCGATATTGTCTCAACTTAACCACCCGATAGGTGTTGGGTTTTAATCACAAAAGGCCTCGGTACAATTGGGTGAGATCCATCCACTTATAAGTTATATTTTATTTGTCACTTTTCCAATGTGAGATATTTCCTTTCCAACACGGACCTGCTCTGATACCACGTTAAATAAAACAAGGTTGAGAGAATGAATTTCTGATATATTATTCATCTCACAGTAGAGGTATATAAAGAGGATTACAGGAATACAATTGACTTACATCTCTATTCTCTACCACACATAGAATAGGTAAGTACTAACTACAAAATAATTACAATATATTCTATTCCTAATGTTAAGCCATGACTCACGCTAACACTCCCCCTTAAGTTGGCGCATACACATCAACCATGCCTAACTTGCTTAGTGAGTCATAAAATGCCTTCCTGGAAACTCGTTTGGTAAGTATATCTGCAAATTGCTCTTCAGTTGGAACAAAAGAAAAACTAATAATTTTGGCATCTAGCTTCTCCTTTATAAAGCGACGGTCAACCTCCACATACTTAGTACGATCATGTTGTCCTAAATTCTGTGATATGTCAATGGCTGCCTTGTTGTCACAAAACAATTGCATAGTACTTTTGAGTTTGAAACCCAGATTACGTAACAGATTTCTCAGCCATAGCAATTCACACACTCCGTGAGCCATACCTCGATACTCGGCCTCAACACTAGATCGTGCCACAACTTTCTATTTCTTACTCTTCGAAAGTAACTTGATGTCGACCTCCTGTCTATAATATTTCCAGCTCAATCTTCAACTTGGTGAAATACACAGCTATTGGTTAGCCATTCTGTTGCATCCTAGTACTATGTCACTATGGATGTTACTTTCTTTAAGGACATGAGCTATTTTTCCTCTTCAGATACAGCTCTTTAGGGGGAGAATTCATATTTTGAAGAGCTGTATCATAGAGAGGGGGATGAATCAGAAAAAGGAGAAGAAGTTGCACAGGCAGGAGGTTTTTTGACTGATCCAGTTGAGAGCATCAGCTCATCAGCTCCAGAAGCAGAAGCTCCAGACACCAGTCACTGAAAATGAAGTTGAAGACACCACTACCCCTCCTACTATCACTTCTACCCCTGACCCACAACTTCCTGGTACTGAAGATCACCCATTTGAGGTATGTCCACCTACTGGTACTAGTAGTAGTGAGACTAATGTTGAGCAATATGTGTTACCAAATAGGACCACTCGAGGTTAGTCAGGCAAAAGATATGAACCTACTCTTACTGCCAAATCAAAATATCCAATAGCCAATTATATGTCCACTAGGAGGTTGTCTAAGTCATATGAATCATTTGTGAATCAAATATCTACTGTATCAGTACCTAACAGAGTGCAGGATTCATTGAGGGATCCAAAGTGGAGGAAGGCAATGGAGGAAGAGATGGAGGCATTGCAGAAGAACAATACTTGGCAACTTGTGCCTCCACCACAAGGCAAGAAGGTTGTAGGTTGTCGTTGGGTGTTCATTGTGAAACATAATGCAGATAGATCAGTGAATCGGTACAAAGCACGCCTTGTAGCAAAGGGGTTTACTCAGACATATGGTATAGACTACAATGAAACATTTGCTCCAGTTGCCAAGATGAACACTATTCGAGTTCTGCTCTCGTTTGCTACTAGTTTAAACTGGCCACTCTGACAGTTTGATGTCAATAATGCATTTTTTCATGGAGAGTTAGCCGAGGAAGTGTACATGAGCCTTCCACCTGGGTATGTAGTTGCTTCTCCTGGTAATTTTGTATGCAAATTGAGAAAATCTCTGTATGGTCTCAAACAGTCGCCTCGTGCTTGATTTGGAAGATTTTCATAGTTCATGCTGAAGGTTGGTTACAAATAGAGCAACTCAGATCATATCTTGTTCCTCAAGCATCAACAAGGGAAGGTAACAACTCTAATTATTTATGTGGATGATATGGTAATCACTGGAAATGATATTGTTGAGATGGATAGACTGCAGAGACAGCTAGCATCTGAGTTTGAGATGAAGGACTTGGGTGAACTTAAGTACTTCTTTGGGATTGAGGTAGCCAGGGGGAGAGAAGGGATCTTTGTATGCCAGAGGAAGTACGTTCTTGACTTGCTGACAGAGACAGGGTTGTTGGATTGCAGACCGATTGATACTCCTATTGAGCAGAATCATTGTTTAGCTGAGTATCCGGATCAGGTACCTACTTATCTAGCTTGCTATCAGAGGTTAGTTGGGCGCTTGATTTATTTGGCCCATACTAGACCAGATGTTGCATATGCAGTGAGTGTGGTAAGTCAGTTCATGCATAACCCGAGTGAGAGTCACATGGATGCTGTTATGAGAATTTTAAATTACCTGAAGTCAGCTCCAGGAAAGAGAGTATTGTTTTCTAAACACAACAACATCCTTGAGGTTTGTGGCTTTACAGATGCAATTTGGGCTCATGATACGTGCCCTACGTGGAGACGCAATTGGAGAAAGACCCACTCTGATACCATGTTAAATAAAACAAGGTTGAGAGAATGAATTTCTGATATATTATTCATCTCACAGTGGAGGTATATAAAGAGGATTACATGAATACAATTGACTTACGTCTCTATTCTCTACCACACATAGAATAGGTAAGTACTAACTACAAAATAATTACAATATATTTTATTCCTAATGTTAAGCCATGACTCACGCTAACATTATTGTTTCCAAGAAACCTAATTATGAAGACAGAAATATATGCCTCAATATGAAGAGTATATTCTGGAGAAATATAAAGCAATTAAGAAGTATGGATGACATATTACAGGATGGCGAGTACATTCATGTATCAAGTAGTGAGGCTGGTATTTGTCCATTCAAATTGTTGAAGCTCAAATCCCTACAGTACAAAAGGAACAATAATGCATTTAGTCAAAAGCAGCTAGTAGTAACACATAATCATGGTTCACCCAAAGCTGTGAGATTCACTATAAACCAGATCATCATTAGTTAGCCTAATATGTAATTACAAAAATTTTCTTAGGTACTCGGGTGTTTGCGATACCTCCATTCTGTTAAATATTTTGGACCATTGGATTAGTAATATATCCAATGGTCCAAAATATTTAAAATTTGGTAACTTGTTTTTTTGTTTTTTTTTTTAATCAGCCTGAGGGGCAATAATATCATTCATCACAAACCAGAATAGACCGTTACATACCATTCCGCTGCCATTTAAGGACATAGGGAGACAAGAAGATAGTGGTAGTACCCACAATGGTACATAGAAATAGACCTACTCATTAGACATCAAATACGTAGAGGTAGCGGGGATCCTCCATTTCTAGATTCCTAATACAAGAAACATTATTGTAATTAGACAAAAGCTAAAAACATAGGGTAGGGCCAATGGCCTAAACCCTAGCCCAAAATAAACAATGGACTAGGGCAGAACCCCAGCCCAACATTTTGTGGCCCAATAGGGTAGTCCACTAAGGAATTGGCCCCAGGCCCATCAAACTGGTACGGTCTAGTACACGTTCTCCAATCAACGCCCCGTTGTGCATCACCGTCGGGTCAAGATCCGACCGACCCACATCCGATCAGCATCGCCACGAGACTCCCACCACGCTATCATCCCAGCGATCCAAGCCGCTCCGAGCCACGCCGCCGCGACATGCATCAGCCCCAAAAAACAATCCCTGATCCAGGCCTTGAAACGCCACCGCCATCGAAACCATGGCACTGTCAATCCAAAACCTAGCAGCAGAGATCGACCACCGGACCGGAAAGCACACACACCGCCTTCGCCGCCCACCCAGCCGCACCTTCTTACCAAACCCGTGCAAATTCCTCCAACCAAGTCTTATGGGCATATAGATCTCCCATCCGGCAACAAACCCATGATAGCGGCGAAGCCAGAGGCCAACACCGACATCCAGGCGCCGCCAGACGATAAAGAAATTGAAAACTGTTTAGGGCCTTAGGGTTTCTTGAGTTTAGAGAGAGTTCGAGGAAGGTTTACTCTCTATGCACTGATGAATATTTGGTAACTTATTTAGCCCTTAGCCAATTATTGTTTAATTATCAATTCAAAATTGACAATGACGTTTTTTCCTTTTAAAAAAAAAATTTAAAAAAAAAACTTACAACCTAGGCTTGATGCGCTCAAAGCAAGCGCATAATTTAACCCTGAAATATCGTTAGTAGTATAAGCAAATAGGGATCGTTCTATTCCGGGGATTGAGGGTACACCTGTAATTGTGAAACAAATAAAGAAAAGTATTATTTACAAAAATAAAATAAAGAATATAAATATATACAATTGTATAAACAAATAAAGAATTAAAATAATAAAGTATTATTTACAAAAATAAAATAAAGAATATAAATATATACAATTGTATAAACAAATAAAGAATTAAAATAATAAAGTATTATTTACAAAAATAAAATAAAGAATATAAATATATACAATTGTATAAACAAATAAAGAATTAAAATAATAAAGTATTATTTACAAAAATAAAATAAAGAATATAAATATATACAATTGTATAAACAAATAAAGAATTAAAATAATAAAGTATTATTTACAAAAATAAAATAAAGAATATAAATATATACAATTGTATAAACAAATAAAGAATTAAAATAATAAAGTATTATTTACAAAAATAAAATAAAGAATATAAATATATACAATTGTATAAACAAATAAAGAATTAAAATAATAAAGTATTATTTACAAAAATAAAATAAAGAATATAAATATATACAATTGTATAAACAAATAAAGAATTAAAATAATAAAGTATTATTTACAAAAATAAAATAAAGAATATTAATCGAACAAACTCACATAAGCAACTTAGAATCACAATTATAGAATTCGAAAACTTTATTTAAACATAGAAATTGGGCTTAAACTCTGCCCTAAACATTATTGTTAACTAGAAACAAGTTCATATGAATTCAAACAAGGAAAACAAAAGATCATTACAAGGAAAAAGAATGAATTACACCGTGAGGGGAGATGGAGATGGAGAGCTAGATGGTTGGATCTTGAATCTTGGAAGCAAGCCTTCAAGGTGGATGATGGAGGATATGATCTTCACGGCTCCTTTTTCTTCTTCCTCTCCTTGCTTGAAAACGCAGAACTTTGCAACTAGAGAATGGAGAAGGAAAATGAAAAGGAAATGGAGAGACAAAGAAGATGAGATGGATGAAGGAATGTGTGACTAAGGAAAAATGGAAAGGAAATGGAGAGACAAGGAGATGAAATGGATGAAGGAATGTGTGACTAAGGAAAAATGGAAAGGAAATGGAGAGACAAGGAGATGAAATGGATGAAGGAATGTGTGGGAAAATGAAAACTAAGGAAAATGGAGAGGAAATGATGAGTGGAAGAAAAATAATGAAAGTGGAGTATGAAAGTGATTTGTAAAATATGGAAAAGAAAGAGAAATGATGAAATGAAAGCAAAGCATGAAGGTGCAGCAACATGGAAGTGATGATGATCTATTAAAGAGATTGTAGAAAAAATATATCCAAGGAAAAAGAGAAAAGCATCTAGCTTTCTTCATGTGGGTGGGAAACATGAATATGTGGTGTTGAGCTGTTTTCAGGTCAGTTTCT